>VYZT01014078.1:222-55109 GCA_013400735.1 Pomatostomus ruficeps | reverse complement strand
GGCTGAGATAAAGACAGTTTAAGAGAGAAAACAAAAGCTGNAGCCAGTGGGCTGAGATAAAGACAGTTTAAGAGAGAAAACAAAAGCTGAGCACACAAGCAAAGAAAAACAAGGAATTAATTCACTCCTTCCCATGGGCAGGTGTTCTTCCATCTCCAGGAGAGCAGGGCCCCATCACACAAAACAGGTACTTGGGAAGATAAATGCCATCACTTCAAATGTCCTCCCTTCCTCCTTCTTCCCCTCACTTTATCTACAGAGCATGATGTCACATGGTCTGGAATATCCCTTTGGTCAGTCTGGGTCACTCATCCCAGCTGTGTCTCCTCCCAGCCTCCCAGGCACCCCCAACTTCCTCACCAGCAAAAAAAGTAGCCAGGCCTTGGGTCTGTACAAGCCTTGCTCAGAAACAACAAAAACACCTCTGTATTATCATCACTGTGCTCAGCACAAATCCAAAACACAGCCCCATACCAGCCACTGTGAAGTAAATTAACTCTACCCCGCCAAAACCAGGAAAACAACATAGCTTGAAAGTCCTCAAAAACCCACGAACCCATAATGATTATTTAATAATTTAGCAACCATTTTGCAGGTCTATATGCAATTTTTCCCACATAACAACGTTTTGAATCAGTATGCCATTAGAGTGTCAAAAATAGTTTAAGGATCAATGAGCTATAACACTCAAATTGTTGCAAAATCTTTATTTATCAGTCAACTGTAAGCTGATTCTTTGCTTTATTTCTTTTCCTTCTACCCTAGGCCTTCCTCTGATATGCCGCTCACTCATGGTCCCCAACAGACAGGAATCTCTATGACAGATATAATAGATGAACTTGATAATCATTTGCTCTTCTCTGCTTCCCAGTCACTTATATCCCCATCCTAATTCTTCCCCCAGCTTTTCTAAAAATGCCATTATTTGAAAAGTCACCTTGCTTCCAAGCCCAGGCCTTAACTGACCGCCTTTACTTCAAAAAAGGAAAAAAAAGTTTCAAACACCAAGTGCTTCTGTTATTGCAGAGTTTTTTAACGGGGCTGACAGAGCTCCTTGCTCATTGCCACAGGCTCTGTCTTTCTGAGGAATGCTGTACACTGCTGCAAGATACGAATAAGAGTTGGGGAAGAGATATTGCCATGGAAATCCTTCCAAAGGCCTTCATTCCTGAGTCACACTACCACAGGGAGTTTCCGGCTTGCTGGGAATGACTTAAGTGTTTACTGCCCAGTTGCAAATCATATCCCAGTTATATCTGGATTCTGAAAGCATCCCCTTTTCTCATAATTTTCTCTCAAGTTGAGCTCTACAGCTCCTCCTCATGAAACAACTGTGTTTACTGGTTTTGCTTGTCTGTTGTCTCCTCTAAACACATCCAATGGAAGCCACATCTCCAAACATAGATTGTTAGACTAAAAGCCTTTACCCAAGCACCTTTTGATGCTAACAGGTATCTAAATAAAGATCAATACTTTTTCAGAAATGTTCCCTGTTCCTCAGCTCCGACATGGACATTTATACTCAGACCTTCAATAATCCACTTTCAATATATACACTAGCTGCAGGGCAAAGGTGTGCAGCTCCACCTATTTCCATCATCCCTCCAATGCAAATTCCTCCTTTTGTTGGACATAAGTTACTAGGTGGTATTTGAGAGTTATTTGTGTTTCTGTGCAGAAAAATTCTCCAAAACTAATACATAGTTTTTGTATTTCCTCATCTAATGTGCTGTGAATTTCTTGGTCCTTCTGAATGGTCCAGGCTCAGTTGGCACTAAGTATTAAATTTTGGTCTTCTCATATGGATCTTTGTTTTCAAGTCTGTGAAGTCTAGAATTCCCAATAGTTGTTCCATGTTCAAAATGTAATATCCATCAAAATACCTTTGCTTACTTTAACCCTATCTACTAAGTGCTTTGACTAGCAAATGCAACAGAGGTCAGTACACTATCTTACTCTTAGCCTTTCCAAATATTTTGTCTTTATCAGCATAGTTTCATTCTTTCTTTCTAAGTAAGGTGTAGATTCACTTCACTTTGTAAGAGAGACAATTGGCAAATTACCTTTTACATAAGGAAGCAAGAATGACAATATAAAGGCTAACCGTTTGCAAACAGTGATGTGTTGCAATGCAAATTTGCACCTGAACTGTGGCTGTCAGGAGATAATCAGACCTACATTATGACTTGCTAAGTAGAGCCTACTCAGTCTGTCCCATGGACAAGCTCTAAGAAGTTAGATAACTTACTACTACTCAGTACTACTACCGCTCAGTACTCTGAGCAACAAAAAACCGTCAAGTCCAAGTAGAGCGGTCACCTTTCCGAGATTACTGCAGAAACCCTGCATCTCAGTTTATCTCTGCACACTTCACTTCAGCTTAGATCCCCATGATATTATCAAAGCAATTATAATTGGAAGCACAATAGTTGTCATTAGGAAAGGCAGAACTTCATGTTATTGATCCACCCATGGTTTTGTCCTCTCCCTTCACTGCCAACCTGTCCCCTTCTCTTAGGATGCTGTCGGTGATAAAATACTTGTTCACTTAATTACTTTCATTAATGATGAACCTCAAGCTTCAAAACATGCAACAAAGACAAGACTCTAATTAGGTATTGAATTGTCTTTATCAGATTAAGTTCAGTTAATCCATGATTGTTCCCATTTAATTATTTCAGAGAGTACATCTTTTCTTCTTGGATAGAATTGCCATCCAATGAAAACAGTAATCTTTTAGCCCCAGTATAGTCAACCATTTTATGATGACATCTCTGGGAGATGTGTAGAAGACATAAAACTGAAATATTTTCAAGCCAATTCAGAGAGGCAACAAAATTTTTCTCGAGCAATCTGAGTCTCCTTCTGATAAAAGGGAAAAAGCACAGGTATAAGGGAAAACACTATTTCTTTTAAAATTTAGTAATGTATTATCTGTCTTATAAAATTATTTAGCACTTACTGATATAATTTCTGACCTCTGTAACACCACATCAAAGTTTGTCAGTCTTAATCATACAGCAAAACTGTGGAACCCTGATGTGCAGCTTTCACTGCTGTGACGTTGGTGTCTCCCTTCCCTTCTTGTGCAGTATTGCAGTTATCCGTAGCACACGTCCTCCATACAGCACTTTTAACGCAACCAAAATGCTGAGACTTTCAGAAGCAAAGATACTCAGGTTCCAGCAAAAGAAATCATTCTAAACAGCAGCATAGCCTTGTAACAATGGATAAAATATCTTCCATGAGGAGTAAAGACATTGCCACTTAGTCCCTAAGCTCAGAAATATATTTCCGCTAATCCTTACCTGCTCACAGAATTCCCACTACTTCACAGATAATGTTTTCCCTTGAAGGGTAATTCACTGCAGAACTGCTCCCAGTAGAAAGCACAGGCCAGACCAGGCCAGCTTATCAATTTCTCAAACCTGTATTACCCTCCAGATGCATCCTTTAAGCCTTGCACAGTTTAGATAACCTTGTGTCCAGAGGCATAAAACACATAGCCTTAAAAACGGTGACAAGATCAGCACTCTGGCAAGCCTACAGCTCTCCCATTTTAAACACTTGGAATTTAAATAAAATTGTGATGATAATGAAGTTAGAAGCACTACAGAGAACCCACTAGAAAGCTGGACTGAGGGCTTTACATCAGCCTAACGGAGCCCCATCTAAGCAGTGTGTAGAAGAGCCTCCTGTCCCATCTGGCTGGGAGATCATTCCTTGAAGGAATGTCACTTGGCAGTAAGGATGGGGTTTTGTTCCTGCATCTGCCTGGTGCTGTCCTTCACCTGAGGTTTTGTATCTAACAGTTGCAGAGGAATTATGATCTGACTATGAAGAAGGAATTAGATTAACGGTTCTTCACCACACAGAGATTTACGAATTAGCTGCAAGTCTGTCACCTGTTTTCCCACTTTTTCCCATCAAATACATAGCATCAGCCCTTGAAAAGCACCAGCTTTATAAGACTCTACACAACTGATACACAATTAATAATCTGGTGCTTATATTAAGGATTTTTCTTCATTCTGACATGAAAATAAAGATTCTTTGTTTTTCCTGTCACTTTATAGGAATAGTTCATAGTACTAAATAAAATTATTATTTATAATCAAAATCTTAAAAGGAAAAATGTAATCGCCCTTTAAAACAAACACGTCTCTCTTCCTGATATAACAGTCTCTACAAGACTAGGAAATAAGTCTCTTCATACAAGAGTAGGGACCTAAATTACAATGGAAAGGGTTGATAAAAAAGAAACTTGTCATGTCTGAGTATAAAACAATTTTCACAATTAAAGATGAAAACACAAGGGAGGTATCAATGATGACTCTAAAGCTCTTGGAACAACATCACTATTTAAAAATCACCATTATCTTTTTTCTCTGGTAAAAGAGCAGCCCCAGTAAGTGAGAGCCCTGACAGGAAGGAGTTACCCCCAGTGCGGACACTTGTGAACAGCGATGGTCTCTGTGAGTGCTCTCAGCTCAACACCATCCAGAGGAGAAAAACCACTAGCAAAACAAGTTGTTTAGCTTGAATTTCTTAGTTTCCCTTGGATTAACAACAAATATATGACCAACTATCAGGCATCACTTCAGACCTTTATTTACATGTCTGCACTTTATCCCTCTGAATTACATAGATGGAAAGCCTCAGAATTAATAAACGTGATAGAAGCAAAAAGACTTCCCTAGAGAAAATAAAAGGTTAATCAGTTGAAAATGCAGCATGATGCTCACCCTAGACTCATTTAAATGTGGTATGTGCAGTGAAATGAGGCAGATAGAAACTTCCATTCCTTACATTGTATTTTTCTTCTTTTTAAGTGTTTTAGCTGTTCCTATCATGGAAATAGTTCTCTTTTCAGGGGCTGCCCTACTTTAGGCATAATATGCATATATGGCTCTCTTGAAAACCAACACTTCCTTTACCAAATTTGTTGCTATAAACCAACACACCAAACACTGGATGAAATTTTTCATGAGTTAGAGTCTTTTGGGGTTTATTTGTATAATATCCTTTCACCTGTCCTGTTTTATCGTCATGCTGGCAATAATTAATGCACCTTTTTTTGGCCTGACAACAAGAATGATTCATTAGAGTTACAAAATACAGCAAAAAATCACCTCTCATCCACAAACATTTTAGAAACTTTGATGGATATTTTAATGGAAACAAAAAGATAAGGTTTGTCAGTAAGTAACAGACATGTTGGAGGGTATGCCTTAAAAACGCTGCCTGCAACAATCCGAGTAAAGCTCCAGAGAGTTAAGAAACCAAACAAAACCAACTCCATACAAAAAACCCCCGATCCCTCTAAGAATTTGCTCATAATAAATATAGGCAGCAAATCAAAAATCGAAAAAAGGATACAAATTAATTTTGTGTCTCACGACCAAAGCTGCAGGGAACAGTTTACCAGAAATTCAAAGTCTGGTGAATAAGCCCCTAAAGGCTCACTTGGAAAAGCTTGAAAACTGACTGGCATTTTCCCATCAGGCATGGGATGAAAAGCAAACCTGAGAGCTGCCAATATTTATCTCTCTGCATTTGGAGACTGTGGTTTTTATCTGCGGAGGAAACCAGCTGGAGAGGGGAGAGGCAGAAAAGCTTCATGAAACCAGAACAAACACTTTACAGTTCCATTTTTTTTTCCCCTCACAGAGATTTCCCTGCTGACATTAATTAAAATTTCTTTAAGGTTATGCACCTGGAGAGTTTGGGGTTTTTTTCTTTTCCTAAATAGCTTATTCACCATGTGACAGATTTTGTTCTGCACAGTGCATTAAATGCTACAGGAGCCAGCCCCAGCTCCATCACCTCCACAAAGGAAAGGCTCTATCACACCAGCTGCAGCACATCCTGCTGGAATCAGTTAAAACACGACTACCCCAGACATCCTTCATGTTTCTTTGCCCCCTCACACAGCAGCATTACAAGAACAGCACTTGCATAAATAACCACACATCCCTCATTCACACCACGCCAGCCACTCCTCACGGACAGCCCTGCAGGCTGCTCTCCCCACTGCCCCTGCACCACAACTGGCAGTGCTACCAAGGCCTCCTTTTCTGGAGTCCATGCACGAAATAGCTCTGTTTATACAACAGAATTGATCCTGATTTTAAAAAATGGGAACTCTCACGATACATGGCAGTTTGCTATCTGCACTTGGTGGTATTTCTGGTTAGAAAAACTAGATGACTCTGGGGGTGAGCTAACCACCAACAGTTTACACTGGTAACCGGAGTACCTTGAACAGCTCTTGAGCCAAGGGATGCTTGGAATAAATATTTTTAACAAGCAACAGAAAACCAATGTGGTGTTTCTCCAAGTTTCCCAAGTCTGCAGAACTTGGCAACAAATCTTGTGAAAACACATTAGTATTGCCACTGTATATATTAATTTTTACTAAGTAGAAAGAGATCTATGAAATAAATCCTTGTTCTGCTGAAAGCGGAACCAAACACAACTTGCTTAGTGTTACCATACACACCACCATCACAGCATTTAACACAATAATTAGGGTTCTCTGTACTATGCTCTATAATATGCTTTAATCAAACCAACACAGGTGACAGATGAGAGTTACTCTGTCCTAATTTACAACATGTCAACTGGAAAGACTGCTTATTGTTAATTGTGTCTGAACAGAGCTCACCAGAACTGTCTCAAGACACAGGCCTCATTTGAAGGCAGAGGTTTTGATTGCTAATTAATTAAATATCAACACCCACCTTGGAAGGGGTGTGACTGAACCCTCCAACAGCTGGCTGCTGAAAGGCATGATGAGGCTTTGACAGACACAAATCATAATCCATTGCAGCTCACAGAGTTAAATCTGCATTTCCCAGAGACTTTGCTAAGCAAAACTCCATTTTACTTAATGTCTTTATAAATAATTCTTAGATTTCTCAAATAAGAGGTGTCAGCCATAAACTCTGTAATTTTTAATTGCATTTAATCTGCAGCTTTTCAGGTGTGCAAAAAGAATCACAGAAACAGAAAAGACAGAAAATACTTGAAAGCCCTAACTGGGAGTACAACCACAAGATACAGTAGGAAGATTTTTAGGCTGAATAATGAGTAAAAAGAATTTGGAGTTGAGAGAGGAGAAGGAAAAAAAAAATCTACTATTTACTTGATTTCTAGTGTTATGTCAATGATCAGTGAATTAACTGCATAACTACCTTTGGGATTTTTTATTTCAGCTGAGGAGCTACCAAAAAAAGAACATAAACAAACAAAAAAATGATGAAAGATTAATTGTTACCAAACATTGTTACCAAATTTATTATGCTACAGTCTATTTAAGTGGAAATCATCTTACCCTGCAGAGATCAATTTTGGCTTTGAAAAATGAGTTCCACCATGTACTTTTCTATATTACTTCACCCTTCACAATCTACTCACAGTGACATGCCACAAAGTATTCAGGAATTCATTTCTGGGTATCAACCTCCTCAGTGGGGAAAAAAAATAGTCCAGCAAAGGGAAATTAGTGTCTTTTTTGACCACACACATGCAACTTCAGTACCAACAACTTGCTTCTATCTGCCAGCACGGAGTGCAGAACTTAGCTGAAGTAATAAGCAAAAACCCACTAAGTTTCTCATTCAGAGGAGGTCACTATTGTAATCATAACAGAAATGGGCTAAAAACTGTAAATATTGGGAATACAACTATCTTGTGATACTTGAAAATACTGTAAAGTAGTCTGGGTTTACTCGTTTCTAGGCATTTAGTGGAGAAACTGCTTCAGCAATTAGATGCAGAAGGAATCCATTCTAGAGAGAAGTCAACTAGTGTACACTTATAAAAAGAAAAGAAAAAAAGATGAAAACAAATGAATTTTAAAAAGGAGTCTAAAACAAATTCTAATCTTCCAGTTTGTACAAATGAATACTGAGCAGATTAAATAAACATATATTAAAAAAGCCCTAAATTCAGAAATGTTCCCAAAGCCCTTGTCTTTGACCAGCTGTTCTCTATGTTTCACAATAGCATGGTTTATAATTCACGTTGAAAGAGCATTTAATTATGAGAAGTGATCTGTGGGTTTGCTATGCAATTGTCAGTGAAAAGAGATGTTGAGTAAATTAGGCAATCTCCTGGTTGCAATCAATCATGACCATGGGTTACACAAAATGTCAGCCACAGAAAGCAGTTATTGAGAGCCCCACATGATTGAAGTTGATTAGACACAAATGTTTTCAGTACATTCGATGGAAGTTTTGAACACTCAGCATCTCAGAAGGTCAAGCCTCAGTTTTATGGAGACTGCTTTTTCCCTGTACATCACACTAACAGAACCGCACTGCAATTAGTGCAATCACTGCAGACAAAAGAGAAAGGATATAACCATGATTAAGCAACACACTGGTTTTGTGTAAAAATTTTTGTCAGTAATCTGCACCTGTTTGTTTTATCCTTATTTCTTAAGAACGGCTCTAAGTGGGAGAGGAGGAAAATACCTCTTTAGTGAAGGCCACAGTCAGATCTGACTCCATGTGCAGGACCCTTAGACAAGCTTATCTTCAGTACGGTTTGAAGGAAATTAGAAGAAGGACCTTGCTCCTCTCTGTTCACATTCCTTCTATATCACTACTTGTTTTGTGGAAATTAGCTCCTGATTAGATGGCTGCAGAAACAATCCTTAGCTAGCAGATGTGATTTGCGTTCACATTACCAGGATTTAACTTTCCCTCCAGGTCTTTACAGGTAAAAAAATCAACAGTATGATGGCCCAATAAAATTCAACAAATAAACCCCATCAACTGTTTATAAAAATTTCCAGGTTTTCTGCCAAGTCTTTCCCTATTCCCTCCTGGAGTGAGTAGAATTTGTATTAGAGCACAGATTACACTGGCATTTCTGGGGTATTTTTTAAAATAAGATCATAATTCTTACGATTTAGGTAGGCCTGATTTTTTAAAATTTTAATTGCAATGTAAGACTCCATAGAACTGCCCTGTAATGATAACAGCATGGTTTTGAAGCATGAAGTTATATCCTCAGTCTCTAATGTATTTAACACAGTAACATAGGCTTGCAAGACTTCTTCCTCTAGCCACAGGATTGGTTTCTCAGGGAATACAAATCTGGTACTATGCAAATGAAATTAAGAGGTGCATAAATACCTCTTTTTTACCTATTGATTTGGTCAAGGGGCTTTTTATTTATCTTTATTTTTAAACAACTGCTAGCAGTGGCAGTAGAGGAAAATCTCAGCACACTTGGTTCAAAAAATAGAACTTTCAAACCTGCTGGTTTCTTAAAATGTAAAAGCTTTTTGGAACAGAAAGAACATCCTGACCTAAGTAAAATGGGAAACACTAATCCAATAATTCCCTGCTTCGAAATATTAAACCAAAAGAAAGAAAACCCTCAAACCCAACCCTCACACAAAGTCACCGAATCTATGATGGTAAACACAACCCAGCACTGCCTCCTCTGGTTCTGAGTTTTACATCATGTTCCTCCCCAGCAGTAAAAAGTTAAGTCTTGTTAATGCAGAAAAAGCAACATTATAGTTGATCAAGCTGAGATCTGTTTCTCCTGATCTGTGAAACTGATATTCTCACTACTTTTATTTTCGATCTTAACCCCACACTTGCTTGAACCTTTGGTAGCTGTTCTGTTCCCTTCTCTTGCCCTTATCCCTGACACTTCTGTGCACAGTATATACAAGAAAGATTGAAGTAGTGTTAGTTATTCATCAATATTTCACAGCCATGCGTAATTAATTTCATGACTCTCTATAGCGGCAGCAAATTGCACTACTGTTTTGTATTAAATGTCAGTTTTACTTTGGAAATGGTTTTATTTACAGGTTACTGTAAAATGAGTGTGTTTGCTCCTTATGTTCCTACAGCACATTTCAAAGTTAATTATAAGAGACTAAAGCTAGTGAAACAATAATTCAGTGCTGTTGAACAAGGACAGGCCATTTGAGAAAAGGCATTTGCCAGCAAACTGTGATCCGTTAACATAACAGGAACCACAAAGCCAAGGCAAAATTTGTCACCACAGATAAATCATATATTTACATTGGGAGATAATTCAAGTATGATGAGGACAAACCACAGTGAGTTTCTCAGCTAGGTTCAGAAAAGGTGTGAGATTTGTGAAATAATACACATTCACCTAATATTAGCTTTTAGCATAAATCACACTAACACCAGAGAACCATTTCTTCCAATATCCCACCCACAAAACAACATCCTTACATCCAGATTGTAATGATGCAGAATAGGCAGCTTCAGGATGAAAGTATAAAATATGAATGTGCTGAATGAAATATTCTAAAGACCTGAGAGTCTTGAGATGGTAAGTATTTATTTGAGATTTAAAAGATGGACTAAATTCCAAGCTTTTCTCTGCCTCTTTTCCAATGCTATCTTTAGAAAGAATATAAATCTATTGTCTGCCTAGATTATTGAAATCTTCTGTTGAGGGATTGTCTCTTCCTACTGTATTAAATCTCCCAAGTATAGAAGATAAGAACTGAAATCAGGATCACTCAAGATAGCAATGTAATTAATGCACATTCTCAATGTCTACCAGTCTTGGGGTATTTGCAGAGTATCTCACTACACAGACAAAAGCTGGAAAAAACTTTTCTAGTCAGGAGAGGAGACAGATCCACCTCCAGGTGTTTAAGTGGCATGCACCATGAGGGTTTTTTCAGTTCCTTTTGCTCCTACTTTACCAGATAATGATATGCTCCTAGGATGGCAATTCAAATGTTTTCCCAGCTGAAGTACACATTGCCACCCAAAGACAGCAATGAGGAACCAGGCTGGTGGCAGTAGCACAAAGATTCCACATGAGTCTGTGCAGACCTTGAACTGGAAAGAGCATGACAAGGGCTGAGCAGATAAATCAGTCTCACCTCCTCCTTATTTAACTAAAATTTAAAAAGCGCTTGCACACATAAATATGCTTGTGTGCATGCTTACTTATGAGGGCATAGTTTAGAAGTTTGAACACCAAAATCAGATTAACACAGTAGAGTGTTATACTGGATAGATGGAACAAAACCACTTTACACTGTATCAAAAAACACATTTAACACTACTTCCAAAACAAAGTCATGAAGTCACATGAAGGAATTTGAAATCTGGTGTGCTTTGAGAAATGAAATTTCCAAAGGAAATTTATTGGTCTACTATAAAACTTTAATCTTGAGTCAGGCTTCAAAACTAGAAAAAGTGTGGACTGCAGTTCCTTTTTGGGTGCCTCTTACCTCAAGAGTGATGGCAAGAAGTGGGCCAAAAAAAGCTACTGCCAGCACTCCCTTGGCATCCATTGTGCACAAAATGTTCACATGTTCACAGTGTCTTCTCTGCAAGATTAATGTGTCAGGAAAGGGCAAAGGCACTTAATTTGCTAACCTCTTCATGACTACAGTTCAAGAGACTCCGCAATCCAGGTCAATCACCCTGCATGCTTGGCTTTCAAGAAATGCTTGCTGGTTTTACATTGTTAAGGGATTAATATACTATAACTGTGGCAGTGACATGACAGCAGCCATTTAGCTTTATCCTTATCAGCTGCATACAATGGTACATTCTTCACAGCTAGATGATTTCTCCCTTCTGACACTTTATGGGGGTTTATTTCATAGGGTATCGTTTGTTGTTTTGCATCTATCATGGGAAATGAGGTTCACTAAAAATAAATCATTTCAGCCTTCTTTTTAACACTGTTGGAGAAGAAAAGAGAGGGGAAACAAACTCCAAGAACTGACAGCTCAGAACTTTCAGCAGGATTAGTTTATGGCAAGAAGTTGCTGTCTACACCAAAATCCACCTTTTAAAAATCACTGCAGACTGCAGTGGTGCACATTGATTATCTGTTTTGAAAGAGCAACATGTCTCAAACATCTTCTAGCCTTTATTCACTGCTCATTCTGTCATGCAAGCACATGGTTTAGTAATAGGATTATATTTGTATCAATCCTATTACACAATCGGATTACAGTTCCTGATCCCAGGAATGCTTCTCAGCCCTAACAGGAACTTTACATCATGCAGCTTTAAGGACCAGCAGTTTCTGTCAGTGAGCATCTTAGCTTTGAATTACTTGCAGATACAAGTAGGTACTGGATAAGGTAGCAGAGATGTATAAAGCTTGCATATATGCTTATTGTACTAATTTCATGAGTGCTGCTAATAGAATTCCTTTCTTTTCTATTGTTGCTCCATTCTTATTAGTCAATTCAGGAAATTAAAAGTGACCTTTGGTGGGCTATGTTTCAAGAAGAACAGACATGGCACTCAAGAGAAAAAGCCTACAGTATCTTTTCCAAGACTCTTCTATTGTGATAAAGAAAAATGTACCCCTTTTTCCTATATTTCAGTCTCTGTCTTGCAGACTTAGGGTTTATATTGTCTCCACCTTAGAGGAGTTATCTTTTATCATGTCAAAATATGGTCTGAGTCCTTTTATGTCATTTAAACGGATTGATTTCTCAGAGTTCTAAAAGTGTCAGTTCATGGAATGAAGGGTGGTAAGAAATGCCTTCACTATCTTAGACTGCACTTGAACAGATAATAACATTCAAGGTCATCAAATTTTAAAACCTCAGTGCTATCAGGATTGTGTTGTCAAGATAGAATAAGTATTACATTCTTAATGTCTTACTGATGTTTGGTCTGGCCCATCTCAAAGGCACCACTTTGCTATAAATCCTATTAATCTTGCTGGAGAATTAATTTTTACAGTGCCACAGTAGCATTCAGTCAGGTGTTTACCTTCCACTGACAAGGGGTAAGGGAACAATTCAGCCTGATTACCAGAATGGCTTTGCTTTTACACACTAGTATTTCAGTGCATTTACAGCTGAGAGAATATACCCTGGTGGTAAGAACAGGAAAGGGTGTGGGCTGGTGATAAATCTCAGTGTTAGCCCATTCTGAGTCAGGATCAAAAATAGCTCTGAATTGAGGACAAAACTCTCATTATGTATCATGAAAAGACTCACAATTAATTACGAGCACTCATATTGACATCATGCCCATCCTTCCCTCCATGGCTCAGAGAGAAAGGAGGTACAAATCCTTTTCTCTTTAACTCCAAGTCAATTTAGCCACTGAAAATGACCTAGCATGCTCTGCCAGACTCTCCATGCTAACAGAGAGAGGCATCAAGTACAATCTTCTGTCTCAAAACAACAGAACTCCTTTAGCCATCTGTAACACATTCAATTGCACTTTGCAAGAATTTCAATCTCAAGTAAGAAAAAAACCTTTAGTATTTCAAAGGTACATCCATCAAACAAGCTGAAAGACTTATAGCCAAGTATCTCTGTAAACATCAGAAATATAGCCTTGTGGAGCTTACGATTCAAATTTTGATGGATTTAGTCTTGGATTTGGAGTTTCATGGGATTCCTTACTTAGTAATGTCTAAGAAAATTGTAATACAAAAAGTGTTATGTAACTGCCTTTCAGGTATGTATTAAAAAAATTATTCTTAATGCTAGTCACTTGACATTCCTAGTTTTGCCTTAGTGCAGATGTGGAAAGGACTCAAAAATGAAAAAAAAACCAGTGGATATTTTTCTTCGTTTAGGTGTGGTTTTTTTTTTTTTAAGGGATGAACAAGAGTTTGTTTTATTTTATATACAGAGATAAATAGTTCCCACATCAAAAGGGTGAGAGATCCACACAAGAAGAGCTTGATTGAAAGTCTGGTGAAATAAAAGGAAGATGAATCCAGAAAAAGATCATTTGCCTGTGAAAGCACCTAACCTCTCCCAGCTGAGAAAAAAATGGGACTACATTTTCCCTGAGAGCAGTGTTCTGGCACTCCAGTGCATTGAATTATTTTAGTCAACTTTTTCCTTAAATATTTAATCACAAAGTTCAGAATCCAGACTCTTTTAAATTCAGAATCATTTGTTTAAAAATAATCACACTGCTGATTAGATGTGGACAAAATTTGCAGTCACTGACAAATTTGCACATCTGATACTTACAACATTTTGCTTTAAAAAAAATAATAAAAAAAACCCCCAGAAAGTTGGTGAGCTAAGAGATCTAATTGCCTGCACAGCAGTCTCAGCTTGTGTCTGCATCCCAGAGTCACAAACTGTGAGCTGGATGTATGATGCACACTGCAAGGCAGGAACCATAACTTCAGAATTTAACAGCAGAAGAATCGGGTCAACACATTTTGGGGGTCAAAACTGCTCACAGCGCAGAGCACTGAGTAGCCACGATGACTTGCCAGCTGTGATCCTGCTTGCTGTAACACATTGCCCATATCAGCACTTATTATTAATCAAATGTTACAGGAAGCTGCCTGCAACAGCATTCTGCAACCCTGATTAATTAACCCATAAGTTCTAAAGGGAAACAAGTCACTTTTTCAGAGCTGAAAGTCTCTAGATTAAAAACTTCTAAGAACAAATGTAGGAGTGCAGCATGTCAGCACTCAGCTGGTTTTGTCCATCTCGAGTGGCAGAGGTGCACATCAGGCAGATTAAATGTTCTCTCACTTCATATGCAGAGGTAACATAAAGCAGCACTACATGGTGCTGAATTACCTCTGAAGAGCCAAACAATGATAATGCTTGGTTTTCTCTAAAGCACAAGCTCTCTAGTGAGAAGATGGAGCCCAAACTTGATAGCTATTAGCAAATGTCTGTAATTTAGACCAAACTTTTAACTAAATTGCTTATCAGAAAAAAAAAAAATCTTAGGCTGACATAAATGAAAATTCTCTCTCCCTGAAGTCTGCATGAAGATCAAACAAGCATTTGACTGTAATATATTGCTCAGTAACCATACCCTACTGGAAAAAAATTATTAACTGAGCTATATCCTTTACACTTTAAGCAACACACATACAAATTCTAAAAGCTCATCTTATTGATGAAGAGAAAAAAAGTATGTTACATCCTGTTAACAATCAGCCATTCTAGTTCCACAAGTCAATCACATATCTAGCTTCACAAAAAATAATAGTATTGCTACAAAATGACAGGTTTTTTCTGTGAATGTTTTTGTTACATTCACAAATTGGAGGTTTTAATTTCTAGATTGGCAGGTCCACCAGTGCAGGAGAAGACACAACTCCTGGGGCTCTTTCCTTCCAGTGCAGAGTGGGAATATTAAGGGCATGTGACTTGTTCCTAAGGTAGCTTTACCTTTGACACCTTCAGCAGCCATTGCCTATTCCCTGACACAGCATTCTCATGTCTCCTTATGCAGCAGCTGACAAGCACAGGAGCCACACTCATGGCTCATAAGCCACAGGTCCCCCCCGCCCATTTTTATTATGGTTTACAGAACTGTGGGCACTGGACTGCTACATTTGGTACACATGTAATTCCTATGTCTGTCAAATACTCCCCAAGATGTGTCTCACTTTCCCTGCTACAGATAATACCTTCTTTCCCATCTTTAAATTTTTCTTATTCTATTTAATTCACCCCTACAATACATCATCCCTTAAAGATTTTAATATGCATACACCACCATCTGGCCAAGCCCAGGTACCTAGAGTGTGCTTAGGGTTTCCAGGACTAGTTTGCCTGCATCTAATAGTAGTGTATTTCTCCAGGAGAAGGGAAAAGAAAACCCCCAATAATCATATTCAGATAGCTATTTGTGAATATAACAAAAACATTAATTTTGGCAGCTGGCCTCTACTCCAGAAAATGGAATCACACTCATAGTGTACAACCTGGATGTTAGCAGCCTTTCTGCCCCTGAGCAATACATAACACCATACCCAGCCTCACTGACCTTGGTGACAGAGTCACAGTGAGTGCTCAAGGCATTTCAAAAATCAAAACAATTAAGATTTGGAGCCAGTAAGAACTCAGAATTTCATTTCTTTTTTTTTTTTTTTCTTTTTTTTTTTAAGAAATTCTGACAATTCAGGACTACTTTTTTGACCACATGGAAGCACATCAAAATTCTCAAAAACATTTTCTTATCACATAGTCAAAATCCCTTTTCACCTCTTCTTTGTTTAAAAAAAACAATTTCAAATGCTATTCTGACCTTATTACCTCGCACCATAGCAGTGCGTCATATGACATGTCAGAAAGGACATCAGTTACCATGGTATGACACAGAATATATTTCATCTTTCTTTCATTTCCTAATAAAAATTAATGACATGCTATGTACATACAGATTATATTTTCATGATCCAAGTGTTTTATTTTGCATGTGCATAAAAGAATTCAACAATGAAAAACTGACACCTATACTGACAAAAATATTGGTGCCGACTATGCCTTGATTAGAAAGCTAGTTCTATTAGTAGTTCATTTTCATGGGCAGGAAAGAAATCAAAACCCCATCATAGGAGAAACACAGCATGCTAAAAGTTTTCCTTTTTGTCTGCTAATTTTCCATGGGTGTGGTATTTTTACACCCACTCCAGAGATCCCTTAGATTTGTGTTACCACCGGTGTGTGCTCGGGGGCAAGGCAGGAGTGTTTGGGACAGGGGCAGAGCTCTTAGGGAATGGCTTTTACAGAAACTCTTTAGCTTCCAAGCTCTGCCCAAGCAGCCATGGCACTTAGTATAATTCCTTATAAATAATAAAAATAGAGATGCAACAATACATGCAAACCAAATAATCATCAACCTGAACATAGTAACACCTATCGTGACACTGCCTGAAAAAAACCCCAACTCCATATAATTCCCACCTTCCATCCAATATGCCCCCAGCTGGTTGCCAGGCAACCAAAAAATATCATTTTGCATGTGAATTAGGCATGGGTAAAGAAAACACAGACATGCAAAAGAAATAAATGTGTCTTTCCCTGAATGGTTCCTAGGACTTGGGCGGCCTGAGATCCACTTGCAGCCAGGTGGCCCTGGGCAGGGGACAGCACTGGCAGGCAGCAGCCTGCAGGCCTGAGTTCCCACCAGTCCTGCTGCAAATGCCTCAAAGGAGCTCATTAAAAACCAGCATGGACCGAGCAGCTCAGTTCAGTAACGTGACGCAGCTTTGGGACATGATTAAGGGGGTGTGGTGGTGCTTTTCAGAGGAAAGGAGCAACCACAGGAAGTCAGATACAATCTAGTTGCTTTTGTTCAGGCAACCAGCACTTTCTTGCAATTTTTCTGCCCTGGAATGGGATAAATCTAGTGAAAATGAGTGCTGCTGAACTTGGAACACTATGTCAGGATTAGTTATGCCCGGTAACTAATGTCACATGGGTACTACACACATACACACATGCACATCTCGTATTTTTACCAAAGGAAATTCTTTGCTGTGGAAAAAACCCTCCCTGCCAATCTATTAAGTGATGTCAGTTCAGAACTGAATTTCAGCGGGCAGATGGGAAGGACACCACAGTGGCTGCAAGCAGAAAACTTGCCTCCTGACAGACACACATAGGGTAGAAAATGGCACTGATAACAGGATACCTGTTTGTCATCACTGTCATGATGGGGGGGCACAGAAGCAGAGAAACCTTCTTGTCCCTTCTGTGACAGGACAAGCTCTCCACCTAAGTTATCCCAAGATGTCCACCACATAAATGTAGCACCTTGGAATAGCAAGGTTTACCACAAAAGAGCACAAACATTACTTGGAAGAGACTGCTGGTGGTCATCAGATCCAACCTCCCGGTCAGTTTGGGGCTGTAGATTAAATCAGCCACAGCTCTGAGGCTTGAATACTTCCCAGAATGAGAGTCCAGAGCCCCAGCAGACAGCCTCTTCCTGTGCTGAACCATCCATCCAAGGAAGAAAGACATCTCCTGTTAAAGCCTTCCAGGAAGGGGACAACATGGCCCCATGCTGGAGTTGAACCAGAGGTATAAAGGTGACAGCCCATGTGTCCTATTACTTGTCTCCAGAGACATTGATTTTCCCTAATTTCATATAATGCTGTTATTATATCATTCTTTATCTCTGGTGAATTAAAAAGGCTGATTTACAAAAATCTCTCACTTGACAGCAATACTTCTAGAAACTGACACTATTTGTTATGATTGAGGTATTTAAGAGCATGACTGAAATTGGCTTAATTTCCAGTTAGACTGAAGAGAGTTTTATTTTCATCTCTTATTCACCTTTTCCTACAAATATGTTGAGTCTGAAGATGAATTTTGATTATATTGATCTCAAATATGCATTTCTGTAAGTAAGGTGAAAATGGATTTGCATTTTGAAACAGGCCACACCAAATCATTTCTTTATAGGTCACATTTTTAGGCACAGGAAAGGAAAAGCCTCTGGGTTTAATCTGTGAAATTCTGCACACTTGGACATGCACCTCACATAGTAAAATAACCCTGGAGAGCAGATATTTTGATTTGAAAATATTCATCCACTGTTCTTAACATAGAGGTGAAAAAGGGAGAGAGAGGAATGACACAGTTACCACACAATGGTCAGTGCTTCAAGGACAGCACTTGTTTCATTCCTGAGCATGAGAGAAACAGAATAAAGAAACAAACGAAATTCCCTGCATTGATCTTCATTGATCTTCACCTTCAGACTTGCATTCTTTTTGTCTCTGTGTGTGACTCCATTCAGTGAGGCATCAGCTTGATGTTTTCATGGACTTATTCCCTGAGAGCTACAAAATCATTACACTCCCTTTCTAAATCATCCATAAGCAGCACAGGGCTCACACCATCTGTGAAGAATTGCATTCCTATCTTTCAAACCCAAGAGAAGCAGACCTCTACAGATACCAACAACTAAAACTCAGCTCTACAAAGATCTAACCTATCATCATCCATGTTACACTTTGTCCACGCAAAAAAAAGGGAAAACTATTGCTTTTTTTAAAATAATAACAATATTTAGACCCCCTATATGTTAAATACATGTAGATCCCAGCAAATCCATGGGTTTGGGGCCTACTTTGGGCGTTTTCTAGGGTTGGGGTTATTTTTTCCCCCTAAAAGAAACCATGGCACTGTAGGAGAATAAACTGCAGATTTTCCCAGGAGGTTAGAATTATAAGTACGGAAGATTATGTGCAAAGATAATTACTTCCCATAGACAAATGCACTTGCATGATTTCCTTAAAACGTGGTGTGGCAAGCACTTGACACCTATTAGATGCACATCAGTTCTACCAGAAACCTAATACCTACAAGTGCTTTGCTTAACCACTAATTAGCCTGACAAAAGGCACTGTTGCCACAGCCTTGTTACTGTATATTCCAATGATTTGTCATTATCAGAAGCTAATATCCAACATATACTTCCCATATTAATGTCTCCACCTGACACCTACAGCAACTACATGGAAAATGTCCTTTTTCCCAGATAAAACAGATTTCCTGACAGCATTACTTGCCAGTTCCTCTCTTTGCACAGACTTTCCACTGGGACTATTAGAAACGTGGCATTACCACCAGGCTCAAATCCATTGGGATGGTTTAACAAAGGCTGGGCTGTGTCCAAAGAATGGCAGTGAAGTGTGAAGGGTCTAGAGAACAAAACCTATGAGGAGCAGCTGAAGAAAGTGGGGTGGTTTACTCTGGAGGAAAGGGGGCTCAGGATGATCTTCTAGATCTCTACAGCCACCTGAAAGGAGGGGGTGGTTAGGGCAGGAGGTCATTGCTCTCTTCTCCCAAGTAACTAGCGATAGGACAAGAGTCATCAGGGAAGGTTTAGATTGCATATTAGGAAAAATTTCTTCACGGAAAGATTTATCAAGCACTGGAACAGGCTGCCCAGCGAAGTGGCTGAGTCACCATGTGTAGCTGTGACACTTAGGGACACGGTTTAGTGGTGCACTTGGCAGTGCTGGGTTAACAGCTGGCCTCCGTGGTCTCCAAGGTCTTTTCCAAGCTAAAGGATTCTTGGTTGGGGACACCAACACCCCATTCATCCTCAAATCAGAGGACAGATTCCAACCAAGAACATTGCCACCCCAAGCCCACCAGTCTTCAGTCTAGTCAGCTTCCAACACAGGCAGCAGCTTCTGCTTCCAGACCTGACTAAAATAAAAGAGCCTGAGGCTGTTGTACACTCATGAGATATAAAGAACATTTGTTAATTTCCTACTCATTTCCCAAATAATTTTCACTAAGAAATGCTTCCTCCCATAACTGTAACATCACTCAGCATGCACCACAAATAGCCTACACTGGTTTTTGAGCCTCCCCTCTGGAGCAAGCCTGCAGTCAGCTTTCACCCTCTTCTGCTACTCCTGAAACAAGAATCCCCTTCTCAACTCTGTTATCAGTCTATTCTACTGCCAACAGCACCTGTAGTGTTTTCAACGTAATCTACACAATAGAAAAGTAATTTGCCATGCACAATGACTGACATTTAGCTCTCCCCACACAGGCAAGAAAATCCTCAAGGCAAAAAACATGTCTGATGTAGAACAGATAAAATAAAGCACGTCAAGAGAAGAATAAATTGTATGCCAAAATGTTGAGAGAGACAGACATGTTTTTTCTTTCTAAGACATCTGCAAGGGAAACCTGGTATCAACTGAATCAAACTTCCTAAGTTAGAACATAAGGAAATTAACTTATATATAGCACAGTTCTTTCTCTCAATGTACCAGAATTGTCCATGTGCTAAACAAGCCTAGAAAAGCCTTGTTTGCTTTTTTTACTACCACACAGGGCTAGAAGTCTGAAAGGAATAAAAAGAAGATAGCTCTCTTTCAGATACTGCTTTGCAGATTAATTTGCATTTAGTATTTACCTAATAAAAGAGGTGTGCCACTTGGTAACATGACCAAGGAAAGCATTTAAGTATAGGAAATAACTTCCAGAATGGCATCATGCATTTCGGAACCGTTTTTTTTTTTGCTCTGACAGGAAAGACCTTTACTCAGAAGTACAGAGGCACGTTTCAGTACATCTTGACAACTTTTGTTTCTGTTCTTCCAGGAATTTGTTGGCAAATTCATAATAGAAAAAGTTATTATTTTACTTAGCAAGAAATAACAAACTATTTCCCTCACATAACACAAACAGCCTGGGGGAAATAGGACAAGAAGAGTACCCTCCTCCATGAGGAATTGCAAATCCATATCCAGTAGTGACTGCATCATACAAACACGTTGCCAAATGTGTTCGGGGATTCACAGGAGCAGAGTCCACCAATCTGCAATGAATCACTTGAGAGCTGCTGAGATTAGGAGCAAGGGCCAGTTCTCCTTGGCAAGTGTGAGACAGCCCCTCTTTCAAAGAGCAAGCAGGGGGTGGGGAAATAGTTTATGAGTCCAAGAAAACCATTATGTGTTATAAATCTTCTTAAAAATTAAAGCAAATATCTGTCTTCTTAAATAAGTGTACCTTAAAAGAAGTGAAGCAAAACTAACCTACAGTTTATAAGACTTTTTAAAACCTACAGAGCAGTAACATTTTAAATCCTACTAATCTGGTATTTATACCAGTATAAATAGCTTCCACATCCCTGTTCATGGACAGGCATGATTCATTTTACTTCTTGCACTCCCCTTCCTTTCTCCTCTCCCCACAGGCATCTACTTTATTTCTAAGTGTGAGTGTAAAGGGATGAGAAAAAACCCTGAGAAAATTTAGAACTAAAATACTAGTTATGTAACAGAAAATGCAAACAAAAGGTGAAAAAACCCCAGGATAGGAACAAAACTGTAGGCTTTGACCTAGGTTATAATTCAACCCTGCAACAGTATTGCAAAGTCTGAGGACTATAACACTCTAGTACATTATTTGCAGAATTGGTAAGAGCTGCTTCTTGTTCTACTCAATTTCTCAAAGCATCAGTTCTGAAAAGCACTTGAGCATGCAATTAACATTAAGTATATGCTAAAGTCACACTGATTTTAAAGCAGTTTAGACACACTGAGTATTTGCAGAATCAGAGGTGTCAGAGCCTGACTGTCAGCTGCCTGCACTGTTTCAAGGGAGGCACTACCTACTTCAGAAGAATATATGCATTTCACTCTTCAGTTTTGAACCACTGCATCACGGAAAGCTTCTATTAACATTTTCTTACACTAAAGCTAACCCATGTGCTTCAAAAGATCTGCCTTGTGTATTCTTCTCTCATCCTTCCCTTGAGTAAGTGCAGGAAAACCTCTGTCCAAGCATAATTAAGGCTTGACCAGCACATTAAGGAAAATAAGTAACTAAGACTTTATTCCAACAAGAAGTAAAATACTAAAATTCCCAAAGAACTAAAATGTAACTTTGCCCTCATTTTATTTTGGGCTTGGTAAAAACTATTTTTTGTGGTTCTGATTTGGGGGTTTGTGGTGGGTTTTTTTACATTTTTTCTATCCATATTGCCTCTTTTAGAACACTTTAATACAGACTGCACTTGTAGCACTGCTAATATACACACTGCTGTTTAATACAGAGAAATAAAGGAAACTATAGACCACAAAGTAGAAATTATAGAGCACAATATGCATTTTTTCCAGACATAATTAATATAAACTTACGTAATGTAAATTTATTGTATTTGAATGGATGGATGGGTGGATGGATAGATAGAATGAATATAGGCATATAGAATTAACTGGATTTCTATTACTGTTACAACTGAAGAGATTTATTACAGGAGATAGAGAATAAAGGACAAATAATACCTTTGTAAATTTGGTAGGGAAATCACTCCAGTCACAGAACTGAAAGGATAAAAAAACCGAACCAGAATATATGTGGTAAATATTTTTCAAGTCTCTTACACCAGGACAAACTGTACCTGAAATAAACCTCTAAAAGTTGCCAATCTTGCCAAACATTTGTTCCCAGGCATCCCATTAGCTTTCAAGCCACGCTGTCAGCACCCTCGCTGCGAGCACTATCAGCGAAGGCTGCAATGCCAAGCCAAGGTTCTGGGTTAAGTGGCTGTTAAAGGGAAGTTATTAATAGAGCACTCATTCTGGATATTATCGCTGCCATATCAATTACATCGCTTGGATATCACAAAAAGCAGGGCAAGCCAAGATATCCCAACCTGAACCAAGCCCAGAATGTGCCCCTACTTTTATCGCTTCAGAGATCATGCTGAATGCTGAGCTTCCCCAGCTGTGCCATACATTTGAAACATCTTTGCAGAGAGGATCAATTTACATCCGAAAAGCAAAAATGCGCTGCCTTTAATATTTGGGGTTTCTGCATGGCATTACTGTTGTCAGCATTCCTGCAGCATGAAAAGCAAGGACAGGCTCCCTTACTCCTGAATAAATGCTTCATGGTTAATCCGTGATGAAGTGAAACCCCCCAGCCAGCCAGGGGAGTAGCTCTGTCCGGGAAGAGCCTGAGGAACAAGGACAAGCTCCCCTTGCAAGCCCCAGGAAGAGGGGATGGTGACGCGGTGGGGAGGTGCTGCGAGGA
The DNA here is from genome assembly GCA_013400735.1 of Pomatostomus ruficeps. Lineage (NCBI taxonomy): Eukaryota > Metazoa > Chordata > Aves > Passeriformes > Timaliidae > Pomatostomus > Pomatostomus ruficeps. The sequence goes on along the minus strand of VYZT01014078.1, from coordinate 31,810 downwards.
TTTGGACATCTCTGACTTCAGACAGTCACAGGGGATGGCGATTTTCCAACAGAGGCCGCTGCAGCCTGTGGTAGAGCCCGGAAAATCGGAGGTGGACAGGCAAAACCTGGGGATGTGTGCATGGTGCTCACCACAGCGTGTTCCCAGCAAAACGAGCTGGGCCACCCGGGTTTCTGAAGCAACCACGCCTCACTAGGCAGGCACTCCAAGAGGAAATTCAAGGTTTGTTAGTCTCTGCAGAGGATTGCCTCAGTGCAGCTATTCCCTGCATGACAACCTTGCACTGTCCTCTGCCATCTATATATGGCAACGTTGCACAAATATACCCTGTGTGCTACGTTTACCCTGGTTTTTTCTTTTCGATATATTTGTTCCTTAACTTTCCAGGCCATATGCATTTTTACTGATGTGTAAAGCTCTTATATGTTAATCTTTATCCAGAAAGGTAATTTTAAATCCTACTATATTTGTAGTCATTCCCAGGTGTGTAATCATGACTAAATGCGAACACTCAAACATTTTTGATGACTGCTGCAAAAAGTAAATCCAGTACAAATGTAGCTAATATATTCAGTCATATGCACATCACTAATAGAAAAAAGGACAATTTTGTAAAATGCAGATGAATAAACAGTTCAGCCACATATATTCACTCTCTTCAGTCACATTCAAACTCATTTTGTCACAGTAAGTGGCACATCCTTCTCATTTAGTCATAGCTAAAGCTGTATTTTCTGATGCAATGCTTGTGTAGAGCAGAGTCTTGCTCTTTCCAGCATAACAGAAATGTATATGGGGCTGATACTGACTTAACTGAGGTGGTCCGCAATGAAAATGCAATAAAACTAGATTTTAACTGAAAATGCAGGAAAGGACTGCTACTTAAGAGCCTTTGCAATCAGTGAAGACATTCCCCAAATACAATGGGGGGAAGTCCTTGCTTCCCTTGCTCCCCAGTGTCTGCACACAGATGTGGTTGCTCAGGAGCGCGAGCACAGCCGAGGCCCCGTTTCCTCTCCACATGTTCCTTCCTCTGAAGGACAATGACAGGCACATCAGCAAGCCAGGTTATACCGGCCGAGCACGCAGAAAACCCATTCCCTCTGGCAGGGGTGGGAAGAACATCCCAATCCAGGACTGCACTGCCAGAGGAAAGAGCCTCAGCCCAGCTGCAGCCGAGCTCCCAGAGAGCTCGTCTGGGTGTGCACCAGCACTGCCACAGGGGCTCGCAGAAAAACAACTGTGTGCAGGTCTCTTTTCATATTTTACAGCAAACAACATTGATTTGAGAGAAAACCAATAAGGACGTGCTCTTCTCTGGGTTCCCTCCCACTGTTTCCACCATGCAAAGGAATTGTTTTGGTGCAGAATATTGCAGGTTATCTTACTGCAGTGTTTGGGGGCTTGGGATGAGGCCGGGAATATCTTTGGATTAATATGAACTATCTCACCAAACACTCTAATTTCAAGCAACATGTGAAATGAGAATACACTCTCCGTAGAAATTTCCTTCAAGCTTTGACTTGTCATTCAACAATTTACACAAAATTAAAACTACTTTGAATGGTAACAGCGATACTAAACAGTAAGAGTGAGACTCAAGCGAATCAAAACAACACAGTCAACATTCTAAAACTGCACCTTACATGATCTTATAGTAAAATTTCAAAACACAGTCCAAGTATATTGAAACATTGTTAAATCCATCTTTTGCACTTGAGAATATCACTTGGTAATAACACTTGGTAAATGAGACATGAACACTGTATTTTGAATCTTACTCATCAGTCAGCACTTGTAAACTCTTAAGATGTGAACCTAGAATCATCAGTGATGACTGAACATTCTTCCTTAACCTGATTGCAGAGAATTCATAGGGAGAAATATCCATAACTTTGACACTCCCACTCTTGCCTTGTAGGAAAAAACTAGAAATGAAATCAGAGAAAGAATGGAATAAACTGGGAAATAAGCACACCTATTTGTCAAGACTTTGATACACATGCAGAATGTGCAGTAGAAACACTTTCACATGTGTCTATTTCATGAAAGCATGAATATCAAGATATCAAACTTTCTAAAGTTTCATTAATGGATCATTAATAGTTTGACTAATGGACAGCTAACTCATGTCCAGGAGGATTTCATTTGCTTGCCTGATCATGGCCTTTTTTCACTTCTCACTGAAGGGTATATAGTACCTGGGCCTGCAGTCTCAAAAGACTGGGGTTGGTCTACATCAACTATTTCAACTAAAAAACCATTTTAGAAAACAATGGGAGTTGTTTAGAGATGGATTGTGTAGAAATTTCTAATATAGGTGATGGGGTAAAATATGAAGAATAGCATAGAGAGGCCAAGATCTGAAGGAGCATGTCTGAAGGCACATCAACTATCCCCTGGATTTTGTTCTTCTAATTTTTTCTCATTCTAATTATTTCATTACTAAAGGAAAAACTTTGAAATTCTAAATAAGAGAAACCCTATGCTTTAAACAATTTATCAATATATATTGAAAGCTTAAGGGACTGTACTATTATCTTGGTCACTTTGTTAGAAATACTTGCAGACACCCATTTTTTTTCCCCGATTAAGGTTAATAAGGCAAGTTTTTCAGGAAATGAAGTTATATGCTGACTGTTCTTGGCAAAATAACTCTGTCAGTGTTTCCAAGGAGTTACGTTTGAAAATGAGTGATTATGAAACTAAATGTATGTCTTCCGCATGAAAATATTAATTATGATTTCTCAAATGAATACAGAAAAAGCCACACATCTTTTAAAGAACCATATGCTTCTACTTTTAAAATGAAAACAAATTAAAATATCCACAGGAGCTTTTATAGTGATTAAAATCTGCCAACCAACTGAGCTAAGTAAGTTAATTAGCACCAAAGAAGCCTCAAGTGATCTGCAGTCTTAGTCACAATTCCTTTGTCTTAAATTGAGATGACTAAGGTTGCTTTATAAGTGGAAAAGATTTAGGTAGCATGGTACAAAAGACAGAGAGCAATGTTGGAATGATTTTCACCTAATTTCTACCATATTTCCTGTGCCTGTCTGGAGCACAATGCTCCTACCAGATAACAGCAGCCATTTTATAATCATCACTTCACCAATTGCAAATGCCCACAAGGAAGAATCTTACTATTTAACCAGAGTTAAAAGATCTGATAGAGCTAAATTCCCAATCATAGACAAATCTTAAATGAACACCAAAAAGTGCCCTTTTGGTGCCTTTTGGGCCTCAAACTGTTTGAAGCCCTTCATACCATTTTAAAACTCTCTTCTAAATAGTTAGTATTACAACTTTTTCCTAAAAAAACAGCAAGCTATCCTGAAAATAAATCCCTGACATTTGCTAGTTGCTCTGACAGTCACTAAGAGCATACACGCAACATCCATTGCACCCAGTCACAATATCATGAACGAGGAAAGTAACTTTTATTTTACTACTGCAAATTGGTCTGTAAAAATACTGAAAACAACTTTCTATGAATACTAGTAGAAATTTTAAATTAATCTCCATTGTATGTATGAACATCTGTGTTTATTTTCTCTGAAAAGTCTATTTACTGGCAGGATTTCTAAATGAATAAAGTTACTGGCAGCACAATTCACGTAAACAGAATTCACTTCTTGCAAGTATTCACACCAAACCAAATTGAGCAAGGAGCTCTTCCAGTGAAGTAACAAAAATAATAAATGCAAAGGAATAAACCATGATGGAAGTTAATGAAACACCTCCTATGTCAAAACAGGATCTAGGACCATGCAGCTGGGACAGAACATTCGCCCAGTTTTCCTATTCCAAATATTCACAATTGCTTGTTAATGATCTGATGAAATTATTTGATAAATTCTCTATAAAATACATTTGGGGAAAATTTCATCTGTCAGTGATAGTTTGAAGACATGAAAAAAAAAGAAGAAATTAGTCAAATAATTACTACCAAATTACAAATAAAGAATTAATTTAGACAAGCCCTTCAAATGACCAGTGGGCACAAATAAAGAACATTAATAAGAGTTGTGGAAATACCATTTCTGTGCATTCTGCAGGTGCAGAGAACCAAATGGATTTTTGCACATATATCTTGATTTCTTCTTGCCGTTTAGAAATAAAAGTGTTTTTAACTATACCTTCCACCAAAAGAAAGAGGGGTGAAAATGCCACTGCAGCCCAGTGCCCTCAGAGCAGTCCGTGAGCTGAAGTAGGCTGGGGTGGAACCATCAGAGCTCCTGCCAGGCATGCTCAAGGTGTCTTACTTAATACCAGGTTCTGCAGGCTGATATTCTCACCTCACACGAGACTCAAAATCCTTTGGCCAACTCTCATGTAAAATTTCAACAATATTTGTAATTGTTCCTGCCTCCAAAATTCATCAACAACCTACTTCAACACCCTGACATAAACCCTGTTTTCTTAACAAAATGGTATTATATCATCACACCCCAATTGGCAGAACAAGCTGTTTTTTCACTCACGTTACTATAACACCACGAGGGAAGAACATATTTCTAATTTTACCAGTATCATTAAACTCCTTTTGTAGGGTTGCTTTTACATTTATACAAGATCACCTTCTCCTTTTTTGCAAGTCAAGTGCCATGTGAGCGGTGTAACACCTCACAGTTCAGATGAAAGATCAAAGAGCAAGATTCACGATTATCAAACCTAGTCAGGACAATAGCAGTCTTACAATTATGTCATTAAATCTGTGGGGGAAAGTGACAAAACTAATACTTGACTAACTCCTACACATTTCTGATGGCACATTTGTTTTCAGCAAGAAAGCCTCAGCAGCCCTTTGTGAGAAAGGCTTAATCTTCACTGAATCATCTAAAGTTGGGGAGCTCTATGACACTTCCACAATCCCTACTGTGTTGCAAACTGGGTGAGTCTTGCACTCTTCATGGGCTACTATGAATATTATTTACTGAAAAACTGAGGCACATAGTTATGGAAGCACAGAGCATGGAAAAAAAGAGTATAGCAAATTCAGAGTCTTCCCAAGCCAAGCCTGAGATGCTGGCTCAGAGAGAGGCACCTCCCTATGAGAATGTGCCAAGCCCTCTAACCCCTGAGAATTAGGAATTTTAGTGTGGTTATCCACAAAAGGAAATGATAATGCATTTGGAAAACCTGACTGTAATGGGAGTTTCCTTCATCTCAGTGAGATTAGAGTAAAGTAAACAGTCTGCTACTGTACTAGAAGTCATTAGTGTGTTTACAACTTACAATATTCAAGTAGGTGCAATAAAGAAAAATCTCTGTTGATGGATGGTTGTCTCGTTTAATTTTTTTGCCTCCACCATATAGTTTGTACAAGAAAATTATTAATTTATTTTAAATTAGGCCATCTGATATTGCTCAGAAAAACAGACAAGTTTTGTGAAGCAGTAACACTAAGTACCAGCTGCATTCAATTATACTTTTAGTTTTACTTGATTTTGCTAAACCACTGATTTGACAGAGTGGGGAGTAGCACAAGGATATGGCAGCAAAACCATTTGTAACCTATTACATTTGATGCTTTCTTGAAACACTGCACAGCAGGGCAGACAAAGCTTTCTCGAGTGCAGCAAAATAGCAAAACCTCCTAAAGACAAAGCTTCTAGTTTAGTTTATGTATTATTAGTAAATTTAAAAGGAAATATTCATGGGCATTAATTTGCATTACCATTCTAGAAAATATTGCTGTACCTTTTACTTTACTCAAAACAATCCTTTACAACCACCTGTGAATCACACACATCTAAACTATTTTCCTGCATTGCCTTCAGCCATCAACATGTGCTAACCAGCAGCAACATTCCTATTAGATTCCAAATTAACAGGCATTGATGGAATTTTTCTGCTAATAACTAAGACTTTTTCTGACATTGGATACAGTAGATAAAATAAAGGGGTCCCGATGCATCCTCTCTCATAATGAGTGTTATGATTAATGGTTTTTTAATTTTCCTTCATAAACATGCATCATTTCTCTGCTTAAGTAAAAGATCCTCCCTTTGTGCTGCAATATATCTACGCTGCAAAAGTTTAAATCTTAAGCAGACACAATCCTGTGTACCAAACTCTAAATTTAAGAGAAAATATAAAGCAAGTTTCAGGTATATTCAGTTAAAAATTGCAGTAAGGTCCACCTGCAAGAATATGTAGTAATGATAGGACAGAAAAGTAGAGTTGTTATCAAGAGGGTAATATCATTAAAACTTTACTGCAATTAGTAAGTTTTTTTCTGGACTGTTACTATAAATTATCAAAAATCATTGTTGTCTACAAGTTTCATGTATGGATGCCACAAACTTTTACTACTTTATTCGAAAAATGGAAAAGTAATGTATTTGCACAATTCCCTCCTCTGTTCTGATCCAAATTCAAAAACTGACATGCAATAAAGACCTAAAATAAATAAATAAATAAATAAATGTAAAATTACAAAATCCATCCATTCCCAAAGCCAAGAAATTATTCTTTCTTTATTCTGTGTTACTGGGCATTGCAAGCTCCTTACAGCAGATTTTGCTAATGTAAATACTTTTTCAGTAGAAAAAGAGAGGAGTAATTAGTCTTGACTAATACTTTGAGTTTTTCCAGTATTCACAAGACATTGGCAAGTAACTTGGTCCTTTACAAGTTTGACTTCCAAAGGACTTTTTGCTAAAGGACTTTAGTTACCAAAAAATAAAATCAAATGCTGCATGTCAACTAGGATGGCAATCCAAACTGCAGTTTCAGGTACCTTCTTTTGGACACATGGAAGAGAGCCATTCCTATCAGAATAAATAATGCAGTGAATTTCTTCTAAAGATCACAGAAATGTAGTGAGGCACAGCTGGAAGGGAAAGGGGAAGAGAGGATCTAAGTTAACTGCTGCTTTGAATTAGTGTCCTTGCAGATATCCATCTAATCCATTTTTAAACACTTCCAAGGAAAGCTATTTTGCAGTCTCCTAAGGAGACAAGAACACAGTTTACTTCTTGATCTACAAAACCTGCATTCTTAATTTGTTACTTAAATCTCTCTTGCTGCAATTAAGCAACTTAGCTTTTGTCCTGCCCTTGGTGAGAATACTTCTCTCCTTATGAAAACGTTTTTCAGATTTTTAAAACTTTGCTCTTGTCTCTAAATTCAATGAAACAGCATCTCACAAATGACATTTTCGAAACATTTCTGTCATTCTCTTGAAGTTCCTTGGACTCTCTCCCCTTGCTCTGCATTGCCTTACAGGTAGCGCCGATAGTCATCCTTGCCACCTGCACACCCTGGCAGGAGCAGAGGGAGAGGAGAGGATTGCTGCCCGTGGTTTACACACACTGACCTAATCCCTTCTGGGAAAATAGATACAATGATCTCCCCTTGGATGAATTTTATTGATAACTGTTTTGAAGTACTTCACAGCCATTTGTTAACATCCTTCATGGCAAGTTTGCTGATCCTGTTGCTCTTCAAACTACAGACCACTAATCCTGATTCATGTAATAAACCACTTTCTGCCCAGCCACAAGTAATTCCATGTATCTCTTTTAAGTATGAGAGATGAAGTTCGTGAAGCATCACAGTTAGACAGCAGACCAGGAGAGCTCTGGTTTTCTATTTCTTCCTGTCCAAATGTCCAAGTGCTGCATTTGTACTCTGCTTGCTTGGGGTGCCATCCCCCACCTGAAATAAATGGTCATCAACATTCAGCAATACTGTCACAATTCTTTATATAATCTGGAATTAACTAAGTCAGGATGAGTTCATTCCATAACACCAGTGGTTATTTTATTTATTGTTATTTTTAATGGACTATTTACAATGTGCTGTCTTCCCCACTATCCCCTGTGATTACATGCAGTACCTGATCACTTTCTTAGTAGAAGGAAGAAGCCATTAGGTGCTTCAGCCTCAAAAACTGCAATGAGACTGAGCTGAGCTTTCACAAAGACAGACCTGAAGCAAGGATTTGTGAGATTTTTAATAACTCTTCAGACTTAGGTAATTTCGTATATTTGCCTTTAACCCTCTAGATCAAGTCTGAAATTTGTAAGTGAAATTCGAAAGCAAGTTTTATCCTATTATTTTAATCTGATTTTTGTTCTTAAAACATACAATCCCAAATACTCATTATTATAGTAGTCTACATTTTTTCCAAAAGGTTCAGTTAGAGATGAGATAATAACATCCTTTCACAAGCCAACCTCAAGCTGAGGCTTTGAAAGGTTCCTACTATAGAAAGACATATTTAACATTTATCAAAAAGTTTATTTCTTCAGTGAGAGAGCCCAAGGAAACCACACACACTGTGTGTTATGCATTAATTTTAATCTAAGGTATCATAGGAGTGCAGTATTGAACAATTTTGGCAGAGTTGTGTTGTGGCTGAGTTATTTACTGCAAACAATAAAGCAAATAGAGACATATTTCCCTGTCTGCCCTTCATTCACACTGAAGATCTTGGTAATGGGAGAAGAAGAGGAACATAGCAACATGGCAATAAGTTATTTAACTACTATCTTTCTGGCACTCTAAGCTTTCCCCAAACAGTAATTAATGAACAAGAAAATGTTAAAACACATAGAACAGTAACTCTAATATTTAGCTGTTTTAAGTGCTGGAGTCAGAGTGAGGGTTTAAGCATCAGCTTTTTCATAAATCCTACTGAAGTGTTGCAGTTTATTCAGATTATTTTATCCCAACTGTGCTTCTAGACCAGTCAGATTCTACTTTGGGTTCACTGAAGAGAGAATTGTGAGAGAGTTTGTGCTTCCCTTGCTCTGCTCTTATTTTGCTTTATGATTCCTTCTTCTCACTCATTCTAAAAGTTATGAAGATACTGAGGATGGAGAGCAAGATACAAACACAGGAGGTATTCTTTTAGAATGTGTCTCTGCATGTCCAGTCACTGCTATAAACACCAATTTGACAGGTATCATTAATGAAAAGGAAGCTGAGTTATAAGAATCTTCTAGCAAATGTTTTGTTCCAGAGAACACCCTTTCCTAAAGGCCGTGGTTTTGGGTAAGCACTTAGCTAGACACTAATTGGAAAGTACTTGTTGTGTTCAAAATGAATTCTATAAGCAAGACAGTCTGTATCATCCCACGAACTGAGCTGACTAAAAGGCAGTAAGGTGGAAGGCATTGGAATGAATTTCTTTGCCCAGCCAGGCTGTAGATCATTGCAGTGAGTGGGAAATGATGGTGTCACTGTGGGGTACAACAGAAGGAGGCAGAAACCCCTGTGCTCTGCATATCTAATGCAACAGATTGCTCTAAATCAGAAAGGAGTTCTCTGCAATTCATCTGTTAAATTTGTAGCCAAGAAGCATTTTCCTTGTGGAAAACCAATGAAAGCAGAAGCGTAACTGTGATAGAATATTTGCTCCTGTAAGTAGCTTCTTTTGGTAGATATTTCTGGAATTTAGTAACAGAATCAAAATTGATTCTGGGCAAATGCAGAAGGCAAATTCTAATAACGGCACTGAATCTACATCTCTTCAATTTTACACAATAATAATCATTTACATGGACAAATAAGGCCTATACCTCACCACTGACAGCCTTTTGACTGATTTAAAGGCTCAGGTTTTGTTCAGGGGCTGTAATCTCTATTTAGAAGTGAATGCTTTCGATAAGGAGTCAGAAATGCAGCTGTGGAAATGGCATTTTGAGTGGCAGAGAAGAACACAAAACAAAACAGGAGAATCAATCATGAATAGGAGCAGGGAGATCTGCACTATCCAGCCTGGGGCTTTCCATCATTAGCTTCTCACCCTGGAGGGTGGCACATTTCAAACACAGCGGGCACCCAGAATTAGAGAGACACCAGAATACAGAGAAAGAGTCAGAAACCCTCACATGAGCCTTGGTCCATACCTTAAAAGGAAACACATTTTAAAGGAAAGATAATTTGATAAAACTCAGCAGGCTCCAAAATAATTGTTTTTTCAGTAATATGTTTATGAAACAGAGATAACAGATTTTGAAGAAAAGAACGGAGTAACAATATCAAGCTCTAAAGATAATAGACGGAAAATGTAGATGGAGTTCACCAGAACTGAAAATGAACTCCCTTACTTTTCCTCAGTAGCTGAGCACCCAACATGCTGCATTCACTGGCACATCTAATGGTGTCACCATGTCACCACGAACATATCCCAAAGGTATCATCACTTTAGCAGATCTAAGAATTCTAAACCAAGAACTTCAAAGTGCTTCCCTTGCTGCTTCGGATCTTGCTATCACACAAAAACATTGAAGCACGTTCATATCTGGGAATTGGAGTTTGCCTGTCTTCCCACCAACCAGGACCTATTCAGAGAGGTTCTGACCGTGACTCATTTCTCAAATGTACATAAAGGGTCAGTCTGAGCTAAAAGCTGGTGCATCCTGTTCCTGATTACAAAAATAAAAGGGCAAATTTAAGTCCCTTTTTTTTCTTTAAAGTGATTGCTGTACAAGTGAAAGATGTCAAAATGACAGCTTCGTAAGATAAACTTCACCATTAATCATCGGGTGGAAACAGTTCAGCACAAAAGTCAGCAAAGCAAGCTACAGAAGCAGCTGGGGTAGTTCATTTCTTACTGTTCTGCAGCTGTATCTCAGGCAGCAGTAATTCCCCAAGCAATTGCTTTCATTGCTTTGTCGTCTCAGCTGATATTCCAGTGTATGCAAACTTATGCTTGGGGTTGGTTGTAGTTGTTTTTCTCTGTTTCCCAAAGGTGGAAAGACATTTCACTAATGCAAATATATGGTATATGTAGCCCCAAAATGATAAGCCATTTCATGTAGCTTGATCAGATAACAACCCGTAATATTTGCTTAATTTTCCATTAAAATCCTTATTGCACACCTATTTTCAGCTCTTGAACTGATTTCAAGGCAGCGTTTCTAGGGTAGTGTGCCAAACCAACTTGCAATCAGTAATAGATTCATAAACTAACAGTGCTCATGTTATTAAAATGGATTTGTGATGGAAAGAGGAGTTTGCTGATTTATTCACCTTTCATGGATTTCTCTGTAACAAATTAGCATTGAAATTTCAACCTATTTTTTAGCATCCCACATGACAGAAGTTTGGAGAGCTACTGAAGGACTCAGAGCTCAGAAAGAAGTCTTATGAGCTGATAGCAGACAGGAAACCTACAACTATATGGCATGCAAAACAACATTAATTCCTCTGAAGAAAATATATGAAGCAAAATGTTAAATCACAATTTGTCTAAATGATGAGCAGTTCCAGACCAATAGCCTTAGGCTTCAAAATTCTTTCTACTCAAAAAAATTAAGAGAGACAAATAAAAATGGAAAGAGCCAAAAGCTGCAAACATAAAAAATGGAAAGAAATATACAATTAAAAGCATCTGAGTGCAGATGCATCTGTGTTGCAGAACTGCAACACAGCCTGTGAAAGGGTTTAGACTGCAGAAAGACCAGGGGTTTTTAAAATTCCCCAAGAACACAGCAGTAATAATCATTTAGCTGAACTTCACTGGTCCACTCAAATGATGCCCCGAGAACATTATCTATTCATCTTCTCCTCCCCTCACTAACTTGAACACAGGAAGGGGAGGTTTGAGCCGGACTTTCTCTGTTACATGTAAAGGGATCCTCCGTGTCAGGATTACCCCAAACTCCTGTTTCACTTTCTCCCACTCCTCTTACCAAATCGTGCAATAGTGTTTTGTCTACTTACTTTTCATTTTTACCAAATAACAGCCGCATTTCAAGGATGCTTCCCCAATACCTTCTTGGCCTGTAAAGCCCTTTGAACGAAATGCCTGGTATGGATGTACAATATACCATGAGTATTGTCAAGGCAACAGAGGTTCAGAGGAACACAGCAGTTGCTAGGAAACACCACAGCAAAGAGAGATGGGAGTTGTTTACTGACATATACTTGAAACATTAATTATTGTTATTTGGGGTTTTGAATCTCAAACCACACCTGTGTATTTGTAATTATTAATTCTAATTTGAATTCTGTCACTGAAAGAATCCACATGTATTTCAGCATCAGTGAATTAAATTCCCCTAAAGCTCTAAGACCATAAACAGACTAAAAATCCATTGCTTTTGTAGAATTGATGCTTTTGGAACATTTTTTATGAGGCAGAGCTCTACCATGCTTGTCACAGATCACCACCATCCCAGAAACCTGACTGAGCTTCAGGCATTTATTTCCATTCTACATAGGCTCCAGCAGAATCTTGATAAAGCCATAAGAGACAGATGTTTAAAAACAAAACAAAAAAACTTTTCATTTACTTTTAGGCAGGGGAATTATTTGCATAGTTGTTTGAACAAAGCACACAGAGGAAATCAACATTCCTGAAACTTTTGCAAGCAATAAGCAGTACAAAAAAATAAGCCATACAGTATTATGTAAGCTAGTTGGGTTAACAAAAAAGTAATGTCAGAGAAAACACTCTCATTCTCTGAATTTATTGCAAAATGGGAAGAATTTCTTCAATGTAACTGAGACAAATCATAAACGAGATTTAAGTGGCAACAACAGAAAAAAAAAGGAAATATGATTTTTTTATAAGTGCAGTCATTCAGTCATACATTATAGGCAACAACAGGAAAAAGCATGTTAGAAAAACTTCGCTAAACTCGCCAAGTCAAACAGTAGGAAGGTGGAACATAATACAAAACAAAATAAAATCCTACAGCCTTTCCATCTACTTTTTTTTTGTACATATATATCACGAGAGTATCTGCGTGGAATAAATACTGAGAAAACTCATTTTCCAAGAAAGCATTCAACAGCTTAAGATGTTGCATTTCTTCATGAATTTCTTTCTCCAGAAAGGTAGCAATCCAAAATTGCATAAAATAGTCATGCTCACAAAGGAGCGCTATCCTACACGTCAATGAATCAAAGAACCCAGGAATAAAAGTGCTACAGTAACTAAAAAGTATTAATAATACACACATAGAAGAAACAGAAGTTGTAAAATCTATTAAGCTATAAAAGTAACATTAAAATGGAAGGTCTCAATTTATCAACACTTGACACTGCAAATGTAGTAATACGTATAATATAGCCTTTACACATAGAACAAATAGAAAAAAACCCCAGAAATTTTAACAAGTCAGTTTATACTGAAATCAGTGTCAGCACCAGTGAACTAGTTTGTTAAAAACTTTGATAACTTACTCGCATTGTAAAACTCCATAGAAACAAATCAATTTCAACAACCTCTCATTCAATATGAATAAAAAAAAAGAAAATCCACAGGAGGCATTTCAGTAAGATGAAATTTCTTTCTCCAAAGTTCATTTTTAGACTGCAATTTATACCAAAGAAAGCAAAACACACACCCAGCTGTGAATAAACCTTTTTGATTTTGATGAAGAACAGAGCATTTTGTCTGACAAAGGCCATTGTGGCTGCTGCCATTCTTTCTAGGGGATAAAAATATCACCTAGCTGGAGTCAGAGGTGGGGAACAGGTTGGGATGGTTTAGAGCTCATTTTGCCCCAAACACATTTATTTTCCCCATTCCAGAGCCTCAGGGCTTCCTGGGCTGGGTCAGCTCAGTGAGCCCAGGGTGGGACAGCCAGGCACAGGTACTTCCACTTGGAAAATCCACCAGAAACAGAATGTCAGTCCTCTTCTAACCACATTACAGAGGCCTGCTACAAAGTGCACTGACACCACTCGAGGAACCAGCCGTTTGAATGTTTTATCACAAGAAAAATCCTGTATTTCTGCTACTGAATTTATTATCAGAAATAGCTGAAATTAAAACAAAACAATGTACAAATATATCCATAACAATCATCACAAGCTAAGAAGTTGTCCATCAGTAAGTACACAGAGAACCAATTTTAAAAACCCTCCTTGCCAAGTTCTGAGTTTTTGATGTCATCATCGTAAGTGGAATTACATTAAGAAAATTGTCATGAACCCAAGTGTTATTCCATTCCATGTCCATTTTCAACAGCTAATTAAAATGAAAAAATACAAATTTTCCATCATAAATTTTTTATAGGCTTGATTCTTCCTCATTATTTTGTGATTATCTGTGTATAGAAAACTTACACTGAAAATGTTGCTTTTAGTATTACTGGTCATAAAAAGTGGGTACAAATAATAGGATCCTAAATAGCAAGGGCAAGATTCATTACATCTGCTGGGGACAGATAAGCATTCATGAACAGATTTGTAAAGTGCAGATGAGTTCCAAGGAGCATAATCTGTCAATCACCCCAGTGGCTTTGGGAGACAAGTCTGCTGAATGGGCATGTTATCTTCCAAATAACTGATTTTAAAAAGTAACTGCTCTTAATCTGACTCTACTGAAGTTCATAGGGTAAAACCAGGATATTTTTAATGCCCCACGAGTTTCCATGAAGGAAAAAGAAATAGAGATCTACGGTATAAAATTTAGTGATCTACGGTATAAAATCTACTTCTCCCACTTAGAGTCATTACCCAGACAATAAACTTGCACATTAGCTAAGAACAAATGTGTCCTACTGTGAACCAATTCCAGTTTCCACACGAGAGCACAAGCCAAACTTGGGGAAAGAAATGAGTGATTTTGGTCTGTTCTTGAATAGCAAAAGGAAAAGTTCTCTGCTCAAGGCAAGAAATATGGAGAGGCTTCTAGTCAAGAATGCAGGCAAAAACTTTGTGTAAAGTTTAGGAATGTACCTGCATTTTGGAACTCTTCCCCAAATATATGTTCCTACTTGTTAACGAATTTGAACATCTGAAAATTTTCATCATTACTTGCCTTCTTAGTAAAAAGATATAAACAAGGGGATTTCAGAGTTTAAAATGTGCTAAGGAGGTAACAGCTTTTAGGGATCAACTTTCTCCTTTTGCCTTAAAAGTGATTTATAACAATTCCAGTAGCCTTGATTTGAATCTTAAAAAAACTACATAGGAATATATGTTTTCATCAGAGACTGAAATTCGGCTATTGACTTAATTTATGAGTGCACGATGGGCAGTAGGTGGGAAACAAAACATACCAATATAAAACTAATAAAAACTAAATACAGAAGTAAGTGAAATCATGAGCTATGCATTAGAGAATGCCGTGCTCCAGAAATTAAGGTCACTTGCTATTCAAAGACCATTTGCTGATACCTAACAACACACAAGCAAAAGTATTTTCTCCCTTTTGTGTATTCATCTTTGTATGACCCAGCAAAAGCAAATATACCTAGATAGATTGTACATCAGCTATCAGTGATGTGACAATTGCTTCAAAAATATTAATCCTTTGGTGGCTAGTATTATCTCTCTAGCAACTTTCTTACAGCTATAATTTACTGATAGGAGCTATATGGAAGCAATATATTATCGTGACTCCATCAGCAGTGTAGCTTTAAAAATATTTCTTTCCTGAGATCATCTAGAGGATTTCAGCTTCCCCCAAACATTTCCCAGCAGGCAGAGCTGTAAAACTTGTACTATATATCACCTGCAATTTGATCATTTGATCATCTGTGTGAATCAGCATCAACTCTCCTGCAGTTCTCACTCCTGCAATGCAGCTCCTGCCTGTGCTGCAGCTGCCTGAAGTGGCCAGGATTGATGGAATTCCCCCAAGAATTCATTGCATAATAACTGCCCTACAAGTCAGAGCTGATACACAAGTCAGTGAAAGCCATGGCTGCTCACAGACAACTTGTGGGTTCTTTGCAAGTTCAACATTCATTGCAACCTTACCAGAGCTCAGCATTTCTCAAATCAGGTAAATGTGTCTTACCCAATTTAACAGTGTCAATAGGAAGGCTAGATCAGAAATGCAGTCTTCTTCACAAACAGAAAAATGGGCTTCTTGTTTATGAACATTATGTTTGAGCACTTAACTACTACAATTCTTGGTCTTGTCATGGACCACTTGAGTCAGAATTCTCATTTTGCCAGGAACTGCAGTCACTGCCACGCAGGCTTACAGAAATTGTTTCCAATCACTCAGCTAATTGTTTGGTGCCAAATATGATTTATCTAGATTAACAATAGTGTGCAGATTTAAAGAAATATTGCTTATCTTGGCTCTCACAAGGTTTCATGGAGTTGTCCACCATTCAGATTATGCATTTGATGCTCTTATATCAGTCCTCTGTTGAAACAGAAAGGGAAGCACAGAAAACCTGACCAGCTACCTAAAACCAGACAGGAATCCTAGCAAAGCAAAAAAATAAAACAAGTGCACAGAAGGGAAGATTATATGGTAGACTGAGGTCACTTTTATCATGACTGTCCTATAATCCTTCATTCCCAGCCTTCTACCCTCTGGCCCTCTGTACTTATCCTGTGCATAACACCATTACAGGAAATCTAACTGCACATTTTTTTCTGAAAAAAACCCTTCTTCTCAGTCACATACTGTATTAGGCTAACACTGAATTCAAATTTCAAAGTTAGAACAAAGTTTCAGAGATTAGCTTCAACACTCACACTTGCTGCCATTATATTTCACAGTAGTCCCTTCTTTTGGAGTGTTTTACTTGCATCTCACTGCAACAATAACTTAGGCCAGTTGAGGCTGAAGTTTGCTTTGCTAACTCACAAGGGTAAAAGAACCCAACAAACAAACAGTATATGCAGAAGGATTTGCTGAATAGAAGATGCAGAAAAAGAGGATTTTTTAAATTTCTATTTTGCAAATGTGCTAATTCAGAGAGGAAGTGACATTGAAGCTAAAACCTCCTCCAAGGTCTGACGAGTGCACACCAAAGAGCATCTACCACACTCTGCTCTGTGAACAAGCGATTCTCACTCTTTTTCTCATTAAGGCTTTTCGAGTAAAATAATCTCTGGCATCTTAAACTCACATTGGCCAGGATGAACATAATGTCTGTCACCAATCTTGGCTTTCAGGTTTTATTAGTCATACATTTAATCTGCTGTCCAAGGCTCCAGCTAGTGACTTTGTTCTTTCATTTTATGTGTCAGACATGATATGTAGCTGTGAAGAATGATTACTGTAGCTATTTTTCAGGAGGCTCTTTATTTAATATACATATAAACTCTCAGTTCAACATCTAAATGAGGTGTATGTTTGCAGGATGAACTAACAGCTCATGAAGGAGCATTATGGACTGCTATATAAATAAATTCACACTCCAAGTCATCTGCTTACCTACTTCAATTATTGAGGCATTTCAGGTCAATACAGTACAACCATGCCCTAAAATATTTTGAGAAGACAAACAGGCACTCATCTTGGCAAAATAACCAACTTCTTAGCAAGATCTTAACAAACACTAAACATAAAATCTTTCTTAAGTAGACCAAGCTAAAGCCCCAAGATGTGCAAACACCACACACATACGTAAAGTTATATTTCATTTACACAGAGAGCAATCCCTTGTACATTTAGTATCTTGAGCTGCTACTTGGGGGCAGGAAGGGCAGGAAATATTTGCAGAACAGCTGTGGGGGAACAATCAGAGGAAGAAGTGGCTTGCGGGTGTCAGCCCTGCGGGACATCCCTATTGTGTCACACCTTCCTTGGGGCCCAAAGGACGTGGGAGGAGGCAAGGGGAAGCCTCTGAATGCAAGGACAAGCTGTGCATTCCTCCAAAGATCATTAAACCTTACAGACTTGGACAAATGAGCAGTGGCCCTCCACCCTGGCCATTGCCTGAGCCCATCCTGAGCCCTGCATGTAAAAAGTTTCAGATGTGAACAGAAGTTTTGTCTCCCAGGGAGAGAGGAGGAAATACAGCCAGTAGATCGAACTAGCTTGTTGGATGGCTTGTATCTGCCGAAGCCTTCTGTCAGCTCAAAAAAAAAAATTTCCCTCAGTGTGTACTGCTGTTGCCTCCAAGTCTGTTTATCCTCGTGTTCAAAAACAGGCCCTTTCCACACAGATGACCAGTACAAAAGCATGGGACAGTGTGAGCACTGGAAATTTTAGATGACAAGAAGCTTTGCTAGCAGAATAAGCAGAGAGGGATCAGGACCTGCACAGCACTACCGTAACTAACAACCAGCACTATTATACAAACAGGTATTTTCATCTGCGGCTTTCAGAATGCTTTATAAATATTTTTAACCATCATGATTCCTAGGTAACAGGCGCTTAAACAATCTTAGAAAAGTTACCTGCATTTTGCAGATAATTGCTATGTCTTTAGCACTGCTTTCGTACACATTTTGGAGGCACCCATTAAATAAATATTGGAGCTAAGGTGAAGCTAAGTAAGCTGTTTGATGACACCCTCACACATTCTAGTTTATGGTAGCAATAGTCAAGCAAAAAGGCAGCTCTCTACATATTTCAGCAGCTGATGACTTCTTAGACCTTAAAATTGTTCTTGATAGAAATACAAATGATAGTGCAAAGACACGAAATGTTTTAGACATAAGTGCAGACACAGCCACAGAAATCACTGAAGAGTAAAAATTGATTCCATTTGCTAAGAAAAAGCAAACACTTTGAAAAGATTAGACTGGGTTATTCCATTAGAAAGCTGATGAAGTTTAAAGCTCTGCAGAAGCATTCAGATTAGGCCTATGAAGAGCTCGTTCTGACAGAAACATGCTGACTAAGAAAAATCCCCTTCTATATTTAAAAATTGTAGCAGATGGTGCTAGCAGTAGGATGCTGCATCAAGTTGCTATGACTGTGGGCACTGTCATCTATCACTGAAACTCTCAAAATGCCATCACTCTACCGCAGGTCTCAACCTGAACTCTACGAAATGCTGCGAGTACTAACATGATTTATTTGGTACCAGTGCCCCTGGGTCAGGCTTCTCTGGAAGAACTTCAAAAATTACATTCCTATGGCTTAGGAGGACTTGGGATGTTTTTAAAGTAGTCAGGATATTGGAGATCTGTACCCTGTGTTCAAAACAAGGTATTCAAATACCTTAATTTAAAATGTTGCCCCAGTTCCAGCATAAGGCCCAGGGCTTTTGAAAATCCTGTGTATTTGTCCATAGCATAACACAGGGATATTCAGCCCGTTTGGATGCCAGAAGGGGTGTGAGCTGGAAGCTGGCACTGAGGGGACAGCTCCTGCCTGTGAAAGAGAGTGAATGAGAGGTAGCATCTTCAGCCTTCCTGGGAGCCACGAGCCATGGGGGCTCAGGGACCCTTCCCTGAATGTGGAGGGGCTGGACAAACACAAACTTTCAGCTGCATCAGCCAACAAACCCATGCTCAAGCTGAGAAACGTGCTGCCCTGTCTCTCCTCCTCCACACAGAGAAGGCACACGGGGCTGGAGCAGCCGCCCTGTCCTCCCACGCCACTCCAGCACTGCTCCATCCCACCTGTCTCCATGACTAGGGAAGCAGCCCCTCTTCTCCTGAAGGTCTGAACACGCTCACACCCACGGCAAAGCTAAAAATCACAGCATCCCATAACCACCCCCTCGGGTCACCACTGCCCCTCAGCAGCGTGGGCAATCAGCCGGACAGGACGAGACACAGCGGCGGAGAAATCCCCTGGCAGCCTTCGGAAAAATCCACAGCATTTTTTATGAGTTATTAAGCACACAGCCCTGCTGAGCGATGATTTTGGAATTATAAAGGTACTCGCTACAGGAATTTTTTATTCTTTTTCTCTCTTGCCATGGCAACCAGGGTATGGAAGTACTTCAGAGGGAGACAGCGCCTCACAGTATATAATGTGTTTGCAGCACATCTTTTTTATAATGAGTGAAGCATTTTTAAAGCTGTCTTGGAAAAATTGGTTAAATAAAACAAAACCTACAGAGCACATTTTTTTTCCTGCCTGCTTTAATAAAAGGATGTGGATTTAGTCTGCACTTCAAAGAATTAGGAGTCCAGAATTCTAACAAAGGGCAAAGACTACAAAAACAGGACCTAGTTTGTTTTTTTCACAGTTAGAAAGCACACCTAAAGGAACTGGCAAAAATACCAGGGGAAAAAAAAAAGCAAAAGCAATTTGTCTTTTAAAGACAAATCTGTGAGGATTTGTGGAAACGCATTAATTTAGACTTTTTTTTTTTGGCAGTTCTAAAAATTCAGGATCCTGCTTCTGCATATCTTATCTAGATGTCAGTAGCTGATGTCTTTCATCAGTTGTAAAAGACAACAAAGAAATAGAGGGGAAAATGAACATAACTAAAATAATACATGTTTGTAGAAGGAGGGAATTGATAGCTGAGGGACTCCTTTATCCCAAGACAGGAGCATTTATCCCAATCACAATGCAGCAGCTTATTTTGTCATTCCTAAAATAGCTAGAAATATTACTGTACCATTAGGAATTTTTTATGCCTGTTGGGATCATGACACAATCAGTAGACATGCAATAGTAATGATGAACTTCTTCAATTAAACAGCAATTCTTTAAAGGAGTTGTCAAAAATCAGACTGATTCCCTATAAAAACAGCACTTCATTAGCAAGAATTGTCTTGCCTTCCTCTTGTTATACTTGTTGAGGCAACCAGAATTGTCTCCCTAATTCTTATTCGAACACAGATAAGTTACTTGCCTTAGGTAATATCTGATGACAGCAATTCCAGCCATTTAGCTACAGAAACAAAATTGTTTATGCATACTGGCTTTTTTATCCATTTATTCTCATACTGTAGAGCACAGAAAACAGGAAAAATCAAATATCTTTCCCCATTTTTGGAAGTCCAAAACCCATTATAGTCAATAAACAGACTCCTAAGTGTCTTCAGCAAACTAGAGAATAAGATTGAGTACATCTCTGCTCTCATCCTACTTTCACTATTTTTAGTACGAAAAAAAAAAGGATAGTGAAACAAATAAAACTCCTAAGAACTGTCTGAAAATAGCTTTTAGGCTTTCTAAGTAGTGTGACAGAAAATCAGGGAAAGAATTTTATTCTCAGGAATTAATAAATGGAATTTCCAAGAATGAAAAATAATGAATGCTTCCACTAATGAACACTTCCCAAACACTTGTATTGATTCTGCCATCCATTTGATGAAGAACAACAGCTATCTACTCTTACCCAAATTAAAAACCAGAAGTAAGAACAAATAGTCCATTTCTATACAAATTATTACAGAATTTTTAGCTACCTTTAATTACCTATTCTTTAGTTGGTATATAATATGCAAAAGTTATTATATTATCATATCAGATAATAAACACAATTGAAATCCAGGGGTGGGGGGGAAGTCCCCCCTTTTTTCAAAGTATTGAAAGCAGATTTCTTGGACACTGATTTTATGGAATGAATTACAATGCTCCAAACTCAAATTCTGCCCTTCTTTATCAAATGAGTTTTGAAAGTGTTCAAAGACATCTGATAATCATGTTATTGCTCATTGTAGAACAAATGCAATTTTGCTATCCAACCACAATACCTTTATTATGGTTGGATAGCAAAATTGCATTTGTTCTAATATGTAATTTCAATGTCCTAAAAACCATTTATTATTGCCTACAACTCAAGGAAGTTCATTTACTTTTTTTCTTTTTCTTTATATGCATTATTAGCAGTCCATAATGCACAATAGGAAGGAGGCATATTTCTTCTGAAGAGCAGTATTTCCATGGCAATACACGTCACACACAGCAACAACCTCTTATCTTTTCCCAACACCTACGACTGCTGGAGCTTAGCTTAATGTTATATAATAAAACAAAGTACAAAGAACACAATCTCAATGGAGACTTTAGTGCTTCCCTTATGCACCTTGGATATTCTTGGTTTTATAAGAGCCTTTAGATCATAATGTTCCTTAAGCAACTAGAAACCCTTTAGTTAGAAGCAGGTGCACACCATGTTGGCGCACATTTCCCGAGACAAACTCACCTGGACAGACTCTTAATGAAGTAACAGAGTGGATGACAACAGCTGCAATACCAGATGCTTGCACTTGCTTCTTTTGCAAATATTCTGATGCAAAAATTTTACTTTTTGCAAAACCACTAAAATGACTCTGTTTGATTTTTTTGCTTTATTTGGGGGTAGGGGGGGAGGGTAGGGGGTGGTTGTTTCATTGTTGGTTTGAGGGTTTTTTAAATTCACAGTGGGTGTGAAGCAAAGGCATATGGTAGGAGATACAGTAGCACTATCTGCTTGTACCTTTATAAAGGTCATTACATCAGTATGGATAATGTCAATAAACTCATCTTGAATCTGACATTCCAAGCAGACTTGCTGATCTGTCTCCAAAACATGAAACTGTCCAAGTCAATTAAACCTATTGCATCTGAGCATTCCAAGTTAACACTGAAATAATAATTCTGGTCAAACGCTGCAGTGTAGACGGTTCACAGGTGAATATTACTGTGAAAAAATGAAGATAAATAGGAAAGGAATATTTACATTCTGATTAGTCTCTGTTTTAGTGGAGTACACTTAAAATTTTTACCAATGCAAACCTTGGAGCAGCCTTAATACTAGCACAGCAGCCATAGTCAGCAACATTTGTCCTAATTCCCCTGTCCACAAGGCAAAATAACCAATTGCAAGGAAAGGGCTGAAGTTTGGTTATTGTGCTGTTGCTGTTAAACCCCGAGCCAGTTTTCACTGTACCAGAAAGACAGCACGACTGACATAAAAATGAAGATATTTTGACATGCAAACTGATTATTTTATTTCTAACCCTCACTGATAATTATCCAACTTTCAATCTGATCCAGCTAAGTGGGAACACAAAAGCCTATTATAAACTCAAGCATATGGCACTGATCAAAGGAATTTAACTTTCTTTTCCAGGCTAAAATTATTTTCTTTAGTAAAACCAAAAAACCAGAATTGATCTGCTGCTTTCCCCTTCATGTTTCACTTCAGAAAGATAACAGGAACTCAACTGCATTGTCAACAACGGACATTATCTTCAAGATGAGTGACTTCAGTCCTGCTACTCATTTAATAACAATACAGTTTCTTTAGTAGGAAGAAGGCTGGATGATTGCTTATGTGCAAGCAACAATTAAATCTGAGAAAAAGACTGCTTTTGTAATAATAATGTGGAAAGGCATTATATCATTCCATGAAAAATGAGTAGTTAATGGATAGAGTGCCTCAAGAAAGGGTTGGCATCAACAAGACTAGAATTTAAATTGAATAAAGTGACACTAAAATTCCAATTCACTCTAAATAACAGCTCCGACAAAAGAAACATCTGGTCCAAAAGAAAATTCAATGATTTGGCATTGCAGTACTGCATTAAATATTGATGCTGGTGTTGAAATGACCGCCCTGCCTAAGGCAAGAACGTCACGTGTTGGGGTCTTTCCAAACGGTACCACACAGAAAAGGGGCTTGGCTCTGTTGCTGTATTGTCATGTCAGGCTTTGAAGTGCAACAGGAACAGTCATGGCTCTAAGTGGAGTCTTGCTGAGAAAACGTGGTAACTATTTAGTGAGAGAGGAAGAGGAAGAGGGGGTAGAGATTCAATCCAAACCAGGCAGCAATATCCACTTTATGCAGTACCATTCTGCACATACTGATCAGCACTAGTGGAGAGATTTCTCAACTTCCTTGCATAAATACATGTCTATACATCAAATACTTCATGCTGCTGCCACATCAGTAGCAACTGTGTCTTTTAATTTATTCATAGATCTTCAGTCTTCTGATCTGGACAATACTCTGACTACAATGCTGCGTAGTAAGAACTAGAAAGCTTTTCTCATCCCTTGCTTCACTCTGGATTTTTAAATAGTGTCATACACTATTTCTCTGTCCTTTCTTAAAAGAAGTTTCTTTGCAGTGGTGTTTCTCAACAGCCTGACAGCAGGAGCCAGTGAAGAAAGCTTCCAACTGCTTTTGCATTTACATCCCCTCCTCTATTTGCTTGGTTCCTCAGAGAGCACACAGCTAAGAGGAGAAATAGAACTTCATTGTAGCACATTGCAGCTCCAAAGAAAGACTCATTTATTACTTGTCCCCCCAAAAATTGCCTTCTCAGAACATCACACAGGCAAATGAGTCCCTTTACTTCTGTACAACTGCACCTGAAATAATTTCCTGTTATCGGTCAATAAAGAAGCTCCACTCCAGATATCAGAAATTGAAGGAGATAGAAAAGCTAAGCTCACAATCTTACTTACAAATTACAGTGCTTTAGCATAGCAGCAACCTAGTCTTCAAGCTGTTCAGAGAGCTGTTTCCATAGCAGATTTTGTGTAGCATTTGGCTTAGTGTTAAAAGTCTCTATGTTAAATTGCTGGAAGGGGAACACTGCATCAGTAAGGACTGTTATCATGCATTTCTATTTTTTTTGTGGGCAATGCCAAACAAAATACACCATTAAACAAACTTCAGCATTGTGAAAGATAAAGACATCACACAGACTGATGGTGCATGCCAAAAACTCTCCTCCCCTGAAAAATGTGAGGAATTTGCATTGATAGCTTCAAGAGTTTACATATGGTTCAGTGGTATTTTTCATTCCATAGTGATCAAAAATGGTTGGGTGGAGGAGAAAAGGAGAGAAGGGAAAAGACAAATTACTAAATATAAAAACTGAAATAATAAATATTAAAGAGGTAAAATTTTTGATAACTTATGCATTCAAACGCATACATAAATCAAAGAAAAAACAAAATATATACAAATAGTTGAGTCTTCTACTTGCGTACTGTGGGTCATGGTTTCCAGATTGCCTTTTTTGTTTCTCATTTAATTAGACTGAGGAATCTGAACAAACTGCTACTGAGCAAAAACCCATATCTTCCTACATGAAGAGACGATGAAATATAAAATCATAATTAAATGAGTATGCAAAAGAGAAGGTTATTAAGGCTGCAGAATGATTGTAGCAATCATTGCACACACAAGGAAAGCATTCCAAAGCTAGGGAAGGTCATGATTAAAGAGGTCTATATAATCTTGACTTCAGCCTCTGTAGTGTTTTGATCCAGCCTTTAAGTGTCAAAATCACACCACGCTCACTACATGTTCACAACAGGCAGCGCTCAGTGAACTGCACAGCAACGAGCAATTGGGGTTAGTGCCTCTGTCCAGTGTAAACTCTCATGTGCTGACCTAATGGCAAATTGCATTCTAACCAAAAACTGCTTCAGAACAGGAGCCTGTCTGCCAAAACTGTCCCTCAGTGCCAAGTGCTTCACCGAGACTCTTTACCACTCCTCCTACGGAGGAGGAACTCTTCTCTCCTCTCTGCAGCTATCAAGTTTCTTACTCGGCATTGAACTCTGGAGTGCAACTTCGAGATCCAGAGCAGAAAATCTCTTAAGCCCATTTACATCAGACCAGTAGCAACCATCTGAAACACCTTCCAAACAAAAAACATGTTTCCAGTTGAAGCTATCCTGTTCTAAAAACAAGCAACTTCATCCCCAACTTTTTAAAGAGCCTTTGTAGAATCAGAGGCATGGAAACAAATCTGAACTTGCATGACACAATAAATCCTCTGATTCTCTCAAAATCCTCCTGTCTCAGTCATTTTCTTCAAAGCTGGTCTTACTGGGCTGGAATAAAAAAGTTTCTCTTAATTTCCCCGTAGGTTTTGAGCAGCTTTTATTCTCTCCTGTTCTGAAAGGTTTGGTGATATTCATGTATCTTCCACACTGTTTTTAATGCAGCAATAATCAAGGGAAAAAAATAAAACCTTTGCCCATTATATAAGCTTCTTCAGGCACTAGTTTAAATTCCTTCTTTTGCCAAATATTTTAGTCAAATGATTTTGACTTTTTTAAAATAGAAATAACTTCTCCCTGTGACCAAAAAAAAACAACTGACAAGTCATTCCTAGATTAAAGAAACTAAATTTGAACTGCACAAGACATATTTAAATATTAATATCCCAGCCTTTTTACAAAATTAAACTGTGTTGCCCCAAACATTCAAAGTACTGCTGAGAGATTAAGAGGAATGCAACAGCTCACTCAGAAGGTAGGGTCAGTTATAGGGAAGATACAGGGATTCTTACTCAGCACTTTTTTTTCCAGTGTTTTGTTACAGAAACTGTTGAATGATTTTTATAAAAAGAAAAAGGACAAAAAATATTTCTAAACAAGAGAAAAATAACATCCTTGAGAAACATAAAACTTCCTCTTTTGACATCTATCTTTGCTTTTCATTGACAACATAAAATGTGCCTTAACTTTTCTAACAGACTAAAAAAACCGCAAAAAATAACTTGCTTATGTATTCATGTATTTTTAAAGGAAAAAGGTCACAATTTTCAAGTGTATAGTACACAAACTAATTTTAAAAATGTTTTTATCCAAATCCATATTTCTCAGTGAGAAATATTTGGGCAGGACTTCTCTAGAAACTTCGTCTGATGCTTTTTTAAAGATGAGGTAGGGCTGCCACATTTGTAAACAGGTGACGAGTTCAAATAATTATGTTTCAGTACTGGATTGTAACCAGGCCATTTAGCTGACGTGGCTACTTGAATTAAGTAAGCATTGGCTTGCCTTTGCTTTGTGCACATCATAGCAACTTAGTTTTGATGTGTGTGTCTTGAACCCAGGACCACATCAGCAGCAGGCTGTTTGCCTAAACCAGGTTTTCTCAGATCTTGGAGGAACTCCTGCAAATGCAGACTTTTCTCTTAGGGATGACTTGGCACATTAAGAAGCATATTTCTCCAGCATGCACAGACTAGAAGGAGAATAAAACTAGACCAGCTAGCACAGCAAAAGTATCTGCAGTGTGAGGGGGGGAAGCAAGCATTTAAAATAAGCAGTTAAGGCAGAAACTCCGAGTCTGAGCCCTCAACAATTCTTTGGAGGTCTCAGCCCAGGCCTACAATGCTTCTGTTGGTCTCAAAGGCAGCACATTTTACATCTTTCTTTGTTACAATCATGGAACTTTTTAAAAATATTTAGATATTGGAAGCTAAGGGAAGATGGGTTTACATAGCTGAAGTTGTGAAAGGGTAGGGATTTCTCTGGTGTAAAATGAGGTTTTATCCCTTAGACAGGAAATACTGTTACCCTAATCTAAACACATTATGGTTTACTAATGGAGACAGACAGTAAAGAGGACAAACCAAAAGAGTATAACACAAAAGTCACTGAGGCTGATATACTATGCCATATAATTTTTGCGCAACATGGTATTTCAAGGAAAAGAAAGCAACTTGATTACACACATTCCAGGTCCAATTTTCATAGTGATTTAAGCAGCAAATTTAATCAAGTGGTTGCTAATGGAATACACTCACCTTAGCAATAGCTTATAAACCTCAAAAAAATTTGAAAACCTACAAGTCCTTTTTTCCCTGCAATTCCAATGAAGCAGAAGTTGTGTACATTAGAAATTAAGAAATGCAAGGGAAAATTAAAAAAGGACATCTACTTGTAATTTTGCTACTAATAAGACAATTTCCTAAAGAAAGCAAAAGGTCAGACATACTTGGGCAGCAACTGAGACACACAGGAGGTACTTTGTTAAACAAATGTGGCTAAGCTTAAATGGATCAACTTGGTGAACAGTGACAGAACTCAGTTCTGAGGTCAATATAATCCTTGCCTCCTCTGCCTAATCCTGTGATAAGGATGATGGTTTTGACAACCTGTGGAACTCCTGGCCTTTCCAAGTGAGTTGAAGCAACCATGAACACACTTTACCACAGCAACACTGTTGTTTCTATGCTTGGCCTACAAGCAACTGCTGTGCACGTGGAAAAACATCCTTCCTCATCTACAACTGGCTCTTCACAGCAACTTGGCTGACCTCATATTCACTTATATCTCTGCCTTGAACAGCAACAGAGAGAGTTGCATTTGTTTTACCACACAGCTTCGAATTAACCACTTTAGCATTAGTACTTACGAGAAGTTTCCCATGGAACACCAGCACGTACCACTAGATGCATCCTTAAGATCTGAATTTTCCAAAGGATAATTGGGATGTAGAGAGCACCACAAAAGTAAAGCCACTGGATTAAAGGAGAGAATACATTTTGTTTAATAGTGGAGGAGGAGAACTTGTCAGCCTACACTGCAGCACTGCTGAAAACTACCAGAATGCTGATATGAATCATAGTGGAGTCAATTATGTAACACTGCAGAAAAAATGAAAGTGATCCTGGTGGGTAATGACAGGAATACTACATGCAAGATTGGAGAGGCAATCAACCCTCTCCTGTCCATGCGTTCAAAGAGGATACCGGGCTCAAACTGGAGTCCTTCACAGCAGAAAGGACACAGACCACACACAGTGCCCAGGAGAGAAAAGCAGAAATTAAAATCCTTTTTTAGGGAAATGTAGATCGATGACTTCATTTAAAGAGCACCAAATTTTATTTTCTAATAATGAAAATATTTCTATAAAAAGGACAACATTGGTTGTTCTGAATGGCCACATGTACACTGAGGGTTAGGAAGGGGAGGGAGAAGGAGGCTGCAAAGAAAAATCTCTTTTGCCCTAAGAAGCTTTAAGAGTATATATTTTTAAAGTGTTGACCTGTTCTTGAACAGGGCAGGTATTGATGAAGTTTCAGTCTGACAAAACAGTGCAAACTTTGCAGGATACAGAAGTGAAGCCACCACCGCACATCAAAAAGCAGAAAAGAGATAGGGAATGGGAAGAGGCTCCTTACAGAAAATACACCCTAGTTACATGACAGTGGTAAACAAATTTCTTTAAAAAGTTCTTTCTCGATATTTGTTTAAAAAACCCAAAAAAGGCACTAGAAAACACTGCAAATTTGATCTTCCACAGTGTAGGGTGCTGAACTAGTTAATCTCTTGAGAAGAAAGAAATCTTCCTTCCTGTTATTCTATTATTAGATAAAGGGGGAAAATAGTTTTTGAGAGTAAATTACAGGATCTACAACAGAGCTTTAACTGAGATTATTAGGAAAAGAGTAACGAGGCTCAATTTCTAATGAAGCTTGCTATAACATGGACATCTTAATGGTGTTTTAGGTTGGTTTATTTGCTTCTGAAACACAGTTTAAATGTAGTTCAGTGATAAGACATTCAAGGAGCAACTATGGTCAACATATGTGCCTTTTCATATGACATAAGTTTGACTCCTTACCTTGAAAAAAAAAAAGATCAGCTAAAGATCTTAAACCAAAGGGAGCTAATTTATTAGCTTAGTCTGGGCTTGAAGGAAAATTTAGTGTGCTTCCAAATTCCCAATGATTTCTTAGTACAGAAATATTGAAAGGTGTCAAAGAGATGTCAATTAAGCTTTTTCCAGCAGGTGTGTTTCCTAAGGACTGCCTTGCTCTGTGCAGCATTTCAGAGCCACCGCAATCAAATCTCGTTATAATTATCACAGTCATGCTCTGCCTGTAAGCAGTGACCTTGTCACCTCACAAAAGGGCTGCACAGCAGTTCAGTGATCCTTCATGGCGTTCTGGCTGACAGCTTTCGGAGCCTGGACAACTGGAAAAGCAGAGCACTTGCTCAAGGCTGCTGATGCATGTTGCTTGTTTCAATTTCTACATGAACTGGTTACACCTTTACTACTGTAAAATATCTCTGCCCTGTGAATCTGGATGTGGTGCATTTCCTCATTTCCAGTGCAGGAACCCTAGATGGTAATGGTAAATTAGCTATCACTGTCTCTCCTATCTTCCTGAGAGATGGTTCTTTCTCATTCCAATGAATGAATGCATGGCATCCATTTTTGTTGTTGTTGTTTTTCATTCCTGAAAAACACTTTTGCAATGATTTGATGAAGCTCTGAGAGGAATAAGTATGCCAGATATATTGCTACTGTTTGATTTACCTGAGAATACCTATTATGTGCAGTCTTGTGCAACTTTCAGCATCTCATCACTGATGAGTTCAACATTCTTCTGTGGGTGTTTGATATAGTTTTCTAATACACTCTGTCTAAACTAAAAGTTATAACAACCGCAAGTATGACTGGCAGTTCTCTCACCATATCTTTTAGAACATGAAGTTTCAAGCACAGTGTGTTATTGTACATATTCTACTCTGCAAGCAGCTATTATTAAACAGATCACTGCAGAAAGTTTCTGTGAACATGTTTTCAAGCTTTAATATAGTTACTGAACAAACAGTATTAGATTTAACATGTTTTACACCTTTCCATTCTGGTTTTCTTTTCTAAAGAACAAACTACATGAGAGACAACAAGAGAAGCCTGAAATATAGACACAGTAATTTTATGTAGGTGTTTAGCTGCTGTTTATGTTTTTGAGATTTATGATTTCCACACTATCTCTGATTTCCAATTATGGCTGTGCATGCAGCTTGCAGAGTACTTGCTATACTTTATCCCTGCCATACAGTTCTGAGTTCAATGAATTAATCTATAAGGTTTCCAGTCAAAGCATTGGTGTTGGGAATAACAGGGAAGATTCAGTTATAGATTTTTAAGAATCTCCCACATCGCACTAATTCACATAACCTTTATTTACCACAGAGTGCCCTGCATGTGAATGTGAAATGCTTTGTGGGGAAAAAGTATTTACTAGTCCACAGCAAATTCATATCATTAGAGATGCATTTATAATGGGATTTGACTTAATGGAGATGGAGGCCTACAGACACTGTGTTAATGCTTTACAGCAGTGAGCTTGTAGCAAGCTTTTAGCACAACATAATGATTCACCAGGCTAAAATTATACACTGAGCAGTGCTTGGTTGAACCAGCACATTATGTTTTCAGTACATATTCGCACAACTTGGCAAAACACAGCTCCTTCAAATTGCAAACATGATTTATAATAATTGGCACTATCTTCCAATCGTGCTCACACTAGAAGTTCCAAAAGGAAAAAGAGTTAAACTTTCCACACACCATCATTAGGCAACAAGTTTTATGGCTCCCTTCACAGACCTTAATATTAAAACCCCTATTGCTGTTGTTTATAGGAAATTCATAATGAATAAAAGCTAAGTATAATGTTGTTTTCAGCAAGAGACTGTTTACAGACTAGGTACTTATCAGGCGTGTACGGAATCCTTTTATATGACCTTGTGGAATGCCTTTGTGGAGCAATGAACACCAAAATTATCAAAAGAATTTGGCAGAGTTTACTCTGCATTAGCTAGAAATTTTCGTTAAATGCAGTACAGAAAATTCTCAGAAGGGTTCTATAGCACATATGATGTTCTTACACTTTTCTCTCTTTTTCACCCATAGGCTTTTCCAGAGTTGATAAGAACAACTCTTTACTTATATTTCAAGGTGAATTTTAATATGTATGAGGACCAAAGAAGCGATGGCTACTGTGAATAAAGCAGTCTGTTTATCTAAGTGATAGACATGTCACAGGCATCCTAAGGACACGTTTCCCTCACACATGCTGCCCTCCTGCTGATCTGAGCATTTGAAAGGGCATCCTACTCTATGCAGAATTACTCCTTGGCCCCTCTGCTAAGACTATGAGCAAAAGTCTTCTCCTTCTTTTACAATGGGGATACCTTTCCACCTGCAGATGACTGAATCCATTACTGTTTAACCCAAGGCTGCTCAGATAGGAAAGGTGGATAGAAACGTGTGTCAGATAGCAAACAGTCTTTTCAACACAGGATGTAAAACCGCATCTCTGTGAATTGTATGAGTGTAACTGGGAGTAGCTAGAAAAGCTAGCTACTAAATGGAACACCAGGAAAGAATTAGAAATACCAATATTCACTAACCACATTTCCATACTACAGTCTTACTGCACCAAAAATTACATCTAGGTGAACATGTACAGGGACAGAACTGAAGGCAAGTTAGAGACTGGGATATATCATTAAATCCCAGTA
>VYZT01014077.1:1250-156707 GCA_013400735.1 Pomatostomus ruficeps | reverse complement strand
AATCAGCTTTCTGGATACTTTAAAGAAGCAAACAAACCTCACCGAGATCGTGTGGAGGGAATGGACGACGGGGGTTGCACAACTCCCTTGCCCACGCCCAGCTCAGGCCTTGCTTGTGTCACTGCAGGCAATTAACAGTGCTCAGAACCACAGCAGCTCCTGCTCCAAAATGTCATTTGATGGTATCGGAACACTTGAGCATTCAGGAAAAAAAAAATTGTTTATATTTTAAAGGGAGTTTATTCTTCAGCATTAGAAAATGCTGAAGTAATAAAAGGCATCAAGTGCGTAGCATCAGCAAGATCTTTGCTGCAAGTTATGATCTGGATGGGATAAAAATGCTTCTTTAGTATAATACACGCTTGAAATGAACTGTAACATATTTATGTGTTCTGCTTTGATCCTAATGTGTTGTGGGGTGCTATGCTGAAATGAATGTGGATACCATCAATAAAGGAGAAGATCCTTAACACCTTAATGTATGGTCATGTGCCGTAGTTGCCACAGCATAAACAAGGGCGTAAGCTTTTCAGAGCTGCCCCAAGACAGGGAACTTTTACCTTCTCTTGTCCCAGGGAAAGCAGGTTGCTAGTGTCCCTGAGAGCAGCGGAGTGCTTTCTCTGGCATTGGCCAGGAAGAGATGAATAATTACTGTGGATTTGCCAGATGTGCTGGAGGCACACATGTGCATCTTGATCCGATAGGAATGAAACTGAGTGTTCATCTTTACCTGCAGGATTTCTTCTGAATGATTTTATTACTTATGTCAAAGGGGGCTTCAGGGATTTGACGTAACTTTAGGCCTGGGATCATTTTGTTGACTAACCTTGGTGCTAATTATTTGAAGCTAATCAGTCACTAAAATTTTTATGAAGTTTCGCTGTGGAGTGAGATAAGATTAAGTGTAAATGGTGTGGCTGGAAACTTGTTGAGAAATACTTAAGTTTATTTTGCAGTGTCACATAGGATCACAGGAAAAAGAGAACACTCCTGTCTGTGCTGTCTCTGCTGTGTGTTTTGGTGAGTCACTGTTTGCCTGGAGTGGTGAAGTGTATCCCTCTGCCATTCAGCTCATGTAGTAAGGGTGTTGTTTTGGTGGAAATATCTCCTTGCCCAAGATAAGGGCTGACCTAAACGTGAGTCTGGTTTTTCTGAATTCTGACACTAATAATCTCACTGAGCACAAGCCATGTTGTTGCCGCTCAGCAAGTCTGTAGGTTTTTTCTGGATTTATTGCCTTGCAGAGATAAAGCCTGTGATTTATTCTGAAAAATTCCTACCTTAACAACTGAAGATCACCTTAAAAGTTTTTCAAACTAGAGGG
This sequence comes from Pomatostomus ruficeps, assembly GCA_013400735.1. NCBI lineage: Eukaryota > Metazoa > Chordata > Aves > Passeriformes > Timaliidae > Pomatostomus > Pomatostomus ruficeps. Next base: position 155,383 of record VYZT01014077.1, on the reverse strand, counting down.
AGAAGCTAGAGTGAGGAGGAGCTAGCAGCAACCTCCCATGATGTACCAGAAAGAGAGAAAAACCAAATCCTGCACTTTTCATCACCAGCTTCTTGATGCAGTATAAGAGAAAGGTTTCTCAATGAGCTGTCTGGAGTTCAAGTAGGGAGGACAACTGGGGGTCCTACCACTGCTTACGTTGATGTCAGTACCTTCGACTTTGCGAGCAGAGCTTGTCAGCTTCTGCCATGAATCTGCTGTCCTTCCTCTGTATGGATGTGGAAATTCAGCTTACAGGAGAACTGCCATTTCAGTTTTACTAGGGGAATGAATTGGTAGAAGCTTGGGAATAAAAGACAAGGTCTAGAAGGTCACTTAGGGCAGAAGATCCTTCTCAGAGCTGTGTTTAATCCTGCTGTGGATCAGGTGCTGGTCAGAACTGGGGTTGTGTCAAACCATCCACTGATGTGTCGAGCAAGTCTGTCAGTGATACCTGTGTGATGGCTTGGGCCTCAGAAGGGACAGATGCTATCATGCTTTGCAGTGCAAACCTTCAAGAGTGTGTGATACTGAATTGGCAAGATGGCAGAGTTTGGTAAACAATGCACAGCCTGTATGGTTTTGTTACGGAATGACTTTCATGGCATGGCACACCATTAACACAAGGAGCATTGTTTTATTTATCTCAGTTGATAAATAAAAGTTTATTTCAGTTTCCTCTGAAACTGCTTGGTGGGTAATTTTAATGGATGTGTGTTGTGGTTTAGGAATGGTATTCCAGAATTTAGCATTCCCACTGAAACCACTCCAAACCATGCTCTGCTTGCTCACTTCCCCCTCCCCCTGCCACGGGATGGAGAGGAGAATGGGAGACATGGAAGGTAAAGATCACGAGTTGAGGTGAGAACAGTTTACTGGAAACAGCAATGAGATGAGAAAAGGAACAGTAAGAGCAGCAGTATTAATGGCAAAAGGTACAAGAAAGAAGCGAATGATTCACACGCAGAAACCCCCTGACAACACCCAGCTGCTCCCTCCACCACCCTTTGCTGATCAAGAAGGGAGCCTTTCCCCTGGAAAATGCTTTGAGGGGGTACAGAATAACCTTCCCCCCTCCTGGCTATGGCAAAAATTAACCTTGTCCTGTCCAGAACGAGGCCGATGCGGAATGAAAATCACTGCACTGGCAGGTACAATATCCACTCACCTTATTTGCTTCCAAACGCCCCAGGCAATCACGTATGACACCTTACTGCAAACGAGGCAAATCCCGCTCCGCCCTCCAGCCGTTGAGGAGGAAAGACTTTTACATTGTAACATTAAAGGCAGACACTTTGTTTTAATCACTTGCCAAAACAGCTGAAAACAATTTTTAATTAATAGGAAACATTAACTTTTAACTTCGCAAGCTCTCCAAAGAAGTGTCTGTGACAACTTGCATCTGGATTTATGGATAATTTGGATACAGTGAAAATGGGTATCGTACTGCAAAGGTCGACTGCTTTAAATTCATTTTAAGTGTACACATAGTGCTCTTAAAATTAATATGTTTATAAACCTAAATTGGTTCGGTTGGATGCCTTTTGTTCTCTTTGTGGCTTCATTTGAAGCAACAACAAAAAGCTGTGCTTGTTTGTGTGTTTAACCAAAATGTTAAATGCAATTAATCCACCAAAAGCATACAAATATTTTTTGAATAATAGAGGCGCCCCTTTCACGGTGTCTTTGGTATTTAGCACTCTGGTTTGGCAAGTAGAAGGCAACTTTTTCACATCTCATAAATAAAATTTTAAAAACCTTTTGCTTGGCTTGTTTAATTTGAACCAACACAGTGCAGCACCCTCAGTTTTTCTTGTCTGCTTTGATAAGGCTGAGGTTAGTATGTATGGTTAGGGGGAGGTAGCATTCTTAGTATTTTAGATTCTGGATCCTAGTTTCCCTTCTGAAAAAATACTATGTCTGACAAATACAGCTCCCAGGAAATAAGAAGGGGAGGGATGAATATTGCAGTCTGAGACAGAGGTCCTGTTTGATCTGACTAGGGGCGTGACTATTTGGGGATTCATCATGCAGATCTATTGCTTTTGCCTTTTTTGTCCAAATAAAGAAAAAATTCCTTGGACTGTCAGAAACAGAATATCCAAAATATTTCAACAAGATCAAACCACAAGAGCTAGTTTGTTATCTTAACTGAGGACCTCGAGGCATCCCAATTATTTTAACAATGGAAGAGTGGCTCCTTAGCCTGCCTGCTTCTAGCCAGTCCACTTCCCAGTTACTGAGCAATTCATGGGAAATCATTGGATGGCTTTAGGAACTGCAGATTCTTCATCAGTTAAAATACTGTCTCTACCAAATCGGAGATCTTTGCTTTATACAGTTGCTCCTAAGACTCTTCTCTTAAAAAAGGTGTTTTCATCTTTTATTTAAAATTCTTCCAGTCCTGCTAAATCAGTAACTCTTTGCCAGGTAACTCTATCTGAGCTCATCTTCTGTGCAGGGAATGAGTCTTAATGCCCAGGGTTGCCTGATTACACCATGTAGCTTGGGTGACTGACAATTTGGGTAAATCCAGAGTCTACATCTGGATATAGAGAGCCAGGTACCAGACTTCACCTGTGTCATTTGAAGAAGGCCATCTGTTCCCCTCTTTAGCATGCTTACTTCTCAGCAGTGTATAATGACTGGGAATCATCTTAGTTATCCTTGTTTTGATCAAGGCACAACACACCTAGCCACTCACCAACCTGTGGAAGGCAGATGGGCCTCTGCAGTCCTATATTTATGGTTAAGAAGAAAAGTGTTACACAGTTCAAAGGTTAAGTTGTGCCTTCAGGTAATAATGCTTTGCTTTTCCTGGAATGTTGTGCATAAGTCTCATAAAGAAATAGAACTTGTCCTTGTTTTATCAAATAGTTCAGGCTTAAATGGCTACTGAAATGATGCCTACAGCTTGTTTCCCTTTCCCTTCTCCTCCCCATCCAGCTCCTCTTAGAAAGGAGGGGTTGGAATGGAGCAGACACATGGATGCAGCAGCTTGAGTCAGATGTACAGGAATGAAGGGCAGTGCTGCTGCATCGATGGAGTGACATTTCTGCTCTGGTTGATAGTGGTCAATAATCTCAATAACAGTGATCATATAAATACCTGAGGATTTTATGGGTCGAGCTATGGCAACTGCTCTGCTTCAATTTACGTTTGTACCTGCTGAAGTCTTACACCTTTATTCTGAAATTACTTTTTATTACAAACAGTGGCTGTTTGCACAAACAACTTCATAATCTCAGGGCAGTTATCTTTCTGCAAATAGTTAACTGGGTCATTACCAGCTTTTTCTCAAAATAAGGGGAAAAATTGACTAGTCTAATACTTCTCAAAAGCAGACTGAAAGGAAAAAAAGTGATTTCTGCAGTGGGTTGGGCATTTTCTGTACTTCTGCTCTCTACCAGCTGTTGCTTGATGCACTGCTCCTTCTGGAGATTTGTACTAAACATTCACCCTACCAAGCACAGTCCAACAGTGAACTGCACTTGTGGCATCTCCACAGTGTTGTGACCAATCACAAAAGAAAGCAGTAGGTTGTTTCTGGTTGCTCACTGGTGTATTAGATTTCTAGCAGCAGTACCATTTTCAGGTTTGTAGGTTGTGTGTGGCAGATGGAAATAATTACTTTCAGTGTGCTCTGGGCTATTGCTAACTGAGCAAGAAAGACAGCGTGGCTTCCCTCTCCCACCACCCAGGGTTTAGGACATGCCTAGTTGGAGCGCTACAAAGATCTGGATTGACGCCTGAGTTTCATTTTGGTGTTTTTCATTATTTCCACAGAAGCAGTTGAGGGATAAATGTAAATTCCTAGTGTCAGCTTCCAGGGAAGATGTGAAGCTGATCTGTGATGGCCTTTATTGAGAATGAATTCAGAGTAGTCTTCCTTTTAATGCTTGGTTTTTGCACGGGCTGTGGTGACTCGGAGTTTGTTGAAACCTGTGAGGGTCCTTTATGCCAGTATTGGTTTATACCTTTCAACCAATATCCTTTCCAAAGGCCTCAGTGATGAATCTCAGGCACAACTCCCATGTAGCAGAAACTTCCTCCAGCTCTTGAGTTTCCTAAACACAGTCTGAGATTGCAACATCCTCTGATGCTTCTGCATGTAAGAAGTTGTTTGGATTTGGTCTGTTCCCCTCCAACTCTTTGGCTCTGCCAGCTCTGTGACAATAATGGGAAGCTAAAATTTTAAAATTAAAAAATCAAGCATGATTTGATATGTCAGCTTCAGAGGACAACTGCTGGTTACAATACACCTCTTTGTGCTGTCCTGGTTTTGACTGCTGCTTCCTGTTTCTGTGGTAGAATGAAATTTGTGTTATCCTATGCTTACAGGACATGGGAACCAGCAGGTTTCCATGTATAGAAATCCAGCATTAAACAAGCGACTTGTTAATCTTCTGCAGTTGTCCAGGAGGTAAAATGCATTGTGTTGCCACAGAGCAGTCCTCAGAGTGCTGTTTGAATGGAGAAGCTGTTTCTTTTCACTTGGCCATCTTGTTTAAGATGCAAAAGTACCCCCCAAGCCTCTTTCATGGCTTTCATCTGTATCTGTGGAGCATTTTGCAAATGAAAGTTGGGAGGTTTGCCATCCTTGTAAACAATATTGCAAACCGCAGTTCCAGAACAGGGAAATGCCTCCTTGTTCACTCAGACGAAATTCAACAGATACTGAATTTTGCAGATTTTTGATTTCTCATGGCATAAAAAACATAGTATGAACATTGAAGAAAGGCTTTTTTCCCACCAGAACTTTCAAGCAATCTTACAAGTGAAGCAAAGCTGCTTGCCCTATCCTGAAGAGAACACCAGGGAGAGGCAGGGACGTGCAGCAATGAATGAGAGTGTTTGGTCTAACTGGACTTTTTCCTCACATAAAATCAGCAAAATGCTATTTGTTTGGTCTGCTGTTGAAGTACCAATATTGTTCTAATTTTAAAACAAAGAAATGTTGATTTGATGAAAATCAACAGAAAAAAGTGCAGGAAGCTGCTGATGTGGAAAATTTTCACATCATGCCAAGACAACATTTCTTATCAAGTTTTTTCTTTAAGGCGTCACTTTCCAAGGTTGCATGCTGATGATGTTTTGCTGCTACAGCTGGAGGAAGTGAGACTGATGAAAATTTTCTGTGTGAAAACCTGTAGAAGTTGACTTCGAAGAGAGAAATGTCCATGAAACACGAACACAGCAGAGATGTTCTGTGGGAATGTTTCACCTACCAGGAATAAGAACTGTTATGAGCATGTCCCCTCTCAGATTTGCATAGATGGAGATGAATTGATTCAAAACAGAAGGATTTTGATAAGCAGATATTAGCTCCAGTCAGAGCTGAGTAAAGAGGAAAAAAAAGGCAGGTCATATTCAAAGCAACGGAAACTCACCAGCTTAATTACATGCTACGAATGGTCCAACTCTTCTATCAGAAGATAGAAAAGTCTTTTGTTAAATGTTATTGGTACACACGAAACTGCCGTCTTCAAGCTGCTTCTGAAATCACGACAGCAGATACTGCAAGCTGCATGGCAATGTCTTTTCCTGAAATCGTGTGGTTTAGCCTACAAGTGAAACTTAATTGGGTCAAATAAAAAGGTTTAGATTTGGTCAATGAGTTGGTGTATGTTTTGTCAGCTTCTATTGGTGTTCTGCCTTGGCAGTTGAGAAGCAAAAAACTTTGGGAAAGATGAGTTAGTGAAAGTAATGCAACAGCTTTGATAATGTAACTTTCATGACGGCTAAAGGATGGCTCAACACCAATTATAAATGATAAGTAAAAAGAGTAAGCTAAAATTATAGCCTGACATTGCTTAGGAGGGGACTTGGAGGATGTGTGTAATTCATTTGCTTCCTTCCAAAACTTGTTGGACTAGCAGCCTGACTACAAGAAAATCACTGTAATTTAGCTTTTGCTGGCAGTATCAGCAGTGGAATCTAGGGCATAAATACATTGCTTTGTGTATATCTTAGCCCAGATCTAACACAGGAGCAAGTGAATATGGGAAAGCTTGCACTGTTGTTGCTTCTCCTTTTTTTAAACAGGAACAGGGACAGCTCAGGTTTGGTTGTGCTGGAAAATAGACATGCACTTAAAATTTTTACCTTTATTTCATCCCAAATATGTTATTGAAGGGAGATACGAGCCCAGGTTTTACCTAGTCCAAAACAGAGACCCTCAGGCAGACAGCAGGGCTGTTCTTAAGCAGCCACAGCAGAGGCAGATGGGGAAACTCAGGGTTCAGGTCTTCAGGCTTGGCACAGGAAGGCAGCTCCCACTGCAGCCAACCCCTGTCCAGGATGAAAGCAGCGATCACTGCAAACCTGGACTGTCCACATGCCTCACATGTGACAGAAACACTTGTATTTCCTTCTACTCGGTCCCTGGGAAGCATCTGACACAGCTCATGAGCTTTGATTTGTGTGTCTGGGGCACAATTTGCTTCTTACAGTAGTCAGAGACTACAGACAAGAAGAACTGTCAGTCTTGGTTTTCAGTTTTGGAAGAGTAAGGTGGCCAAGCTTTATACTTGCACTGGATGCATGCAGTTCCAGCTCCTGTGAGCTAAGGAAGCACTCAGGTGGTGACATGTTTTGCCAAATGAATAAGCATAAGCAGACTCAGCTGGCCCTGAGTGTGTCACTGGCCACTTTGGTGGCCTTTTTTGCCACACTTGTAAGAAACCCAGGAATTGCTGCAATCTGGAGAGACAAACTTTTGAGCTTGTGCCAGCGTGCACCTGTTAACAGGGCTTTGTTGAGGTCTCTGACTTCCAAACGTAGATAAGCTGCTCTTGCGGGTTAGGAGATTTGAAGCTGCTGGGCTGCAATCCAGCACATTACAACCCAAGCTCTTTACCTTTTCCTTGGTTAAGAGGTGCTTGAACTATTTGGCAGGGAGCCAATGAGGTCTGCTGGGTCTGCCATGGGGCAAGGAGTTACGTTAAAAGACCCAGTTTCTAATTAATCCAGGCCTTCGCAACTCTCTAAGTAGCTTGCCCAAAGTCACGTCAGTGCAGGGTCACCCTTATGCTCCAAGTGTGAGACGGGGCAGATGAGGCCTCTGGTTCTGCTGAATGCTGAACTTCAGTACAGACCATTAACATTTCGAAATTATCGGGAGAAAAGTTCTAGAAAATGATCCATATGATTATATCTTGAGGGGCAGAAGGCAGAGCAGAGACAACTGACTGATGTTTCTCTCTTGAGCTGGAGTTCAGCATTGCCCCATGCTCTCTGCTCAGGCTGTTTTTTGAATAAAAGAGAACTTTGCATGGAGCTGTTCTTGGTGTGGCTTCTGTTTAGAAGAGACAAGAATTTTTGGTTTTTCATAACCAAAAATTAGCCTAATTTTTTTCTTCTTTCTGCATTTCTGATGGTTGGTACTGGATTGTGGGGAAATTGCTTTGCTGCACCAATCTGGAAGTGTTACTGTAGCTTTGACCAAAGTTGCAGGAGATGGTCCTTGCTGCCAGATATGCCTTGGCTTTACTACCCTGTGTGATTATTTATGCTAAGCTCTTGGTTCATGGCAAGTATCTCTCAGAGGTAATCAGTACTCTCTGGCACTGAAGGACATCACATGTGAAAATGTGATGATGTGGTAGTTCTGTGATAGAGCTTTTTGGTGTTGCAGGGTCAACCTTTTCAGTACTATTTTCAGAACACCCCTTTTCAGTAACTGGGATGGGGTTTGCTAGCAAAAGGCATGATTGACATGATATTTCTATGGTCAATCAATCAAAGCTGTGAGGAGCAGCACCGCGCTGGCCTCTGCTGCTGGTTGTGACTGAAATGGTGATTATCTGCAATAAATGGTGAATTGGTGCAAACCCTGGATATGCCTGCTCATTGCTTTAACAATTCACCCTCACAGGGAATTTCAGATCCCTCAAATTTTACTTGCTCAAAGAAAATTCATTTAAAAAACCAGGCTGATAACAAGGCTCAAGCAGGAAGTTTATTCTTTTCATTAATATAGTCTCTGTAAATACAGTGTGTTTGTTAATATGGTTTAAATTGAGCTGAGATAAAAGATCTAAGAACAGGAACTCCTGCCTGAGTCCTGTGTGGTGTATATTTAATGAATTTTCACTTAATTATCCATTAATATGTATTAATAAAATAAACATGGCAATTGAACAACACAGTACTAAAATTCTGTTCTGAAAGAAAACAACATTAAGTAAACTAAAACAACAGCATTTCTTACTAATCTACACAACGCATTTCATTTAAAAGGAGAATTTATAGTATTTGAAATATCCTACCACATACTGAAACTTTTAGTGTAAACTGCCACTTTCTGACTATCACATATTGAAATACTTGTGGTGTGTAGTGAAATTTATGTTACATTGTGTAAAATATATAGTGAAACTGAACTGATGTATAATGAGACACACATGTGTCTGCAATGACTTATCAGTTCCATTATTTCCTAAGGAACATTATTTTCATGATCAAGTTTTTCTGGGTCAGAGGAAGAAAATGGTGAAGACCAGGACTGATACCATGATGGAGAATGTAGACCCAAACTTCTACAAAAACCTCATCAAGCTTAGTTATCCTGTGTCCTTTCCAGAGATAAATTCTAAATGTGAAGTCTGCTAATGGTTACAACATGTCTGTCTTTCTCTGCCAAAGCTTCATTACGAACATCAACATCACCCCAGCAAGGGAAATACCACCAGCCACAAGTAGAGAGGCCAGGTGCCTGGTTCTCAGCAGTTGTTACCAGAGCGGGGTTGCCGCACAAGAGACCCTGGTGAGGTATGTGGGGCCTTGCAGGAGCACCCAAGCACCGGTTGGGTCATTCAGACCCATTCAGGTTTTGTGAGAGGAGTAAGTAGACATCCCAGACCTGACCTCCTTCATCCACCAGTGCTGCAGACCTCCTGTGAAGGCTCAGGGCAGATGGGCAGCATCAGTGTTGGCTGTGAGCTGCAAAACATCTCTCTGTGCCGCTTAGATTTGTTTTTTCTTTCTTAAATTAGGTCCTGACTATGCAGCCAAGCATCCCTGCCGGGCAGGGCAAGCAGGCTGGCCGCTGGGTGTGCCCTGCTGCTACAGAGGAGGGCTCTGGCAGCCAGCCCAGCAGCTGCTGGCCTCCTGCTGACCTGGGGTGCTCCTCTGCACCGCTGCTGTTTGTAATTCGCAGTTGCTCTCCAGCTTCAGCAGTGGCTTGGCCTGAGGATGGCAGCTCCTGGGCTGGCTGGCTGGCTTGGGAGGTGGTTTTGTCCTGGTTGACTGCGATCTCTGCGGGTCCCAGCCAGTGCAAGGCTGCAGGACCTCTCCAGCCCTGTTCACTCCTGCCCAGAACTTGTTGCTTGGACCACAAACAGACCATTGGTTCTCTTCTCCAAGAACTTGCCAAAAAAGAAACTGAGCTTCTAATGCTGCCCATCCAAAAGAGCAGGAAACAAACCACAAGTCTCACACCTCCTTGACAGTCCTATTCCAAGCTTTATCGGAGGGTTTTCTTTTATGGGTTATCTTTTACCTGGTTTTGCATCCATGCCAGGATGTCCAAAGCATTTAGCACTTGTAAAGCGATAATTGCTGTGAAGCTCCCTCTTTCTGATCTGCCTCGATAACACTCAAGTCAAGGTGTGTTTATCCCTTCCTTGCACTGGACTATTGGCTGTTTGCTAAATAAAAACAAGCCAGGCCACACTGAAATTGAAAAACCTTCCTGCTTCACGGCAGTTGTGCAATTGATGCTCATCAAGGCTGGTTAAAGGCACAAGACAAAACACACCCTGCATTTGAGGGTAAGGTATATTAACCTTTCCACTTGGAATGCCTAATTGCTCAAATATTGCCAACATTGTTCAAACTACCAGATATATTAGGGAACAGGCAGAACTGGAGGGACAACTCTATATGAAGGGTATGACCAATTTATTGGGTAAATTGTATGGGAGTGCTTAACCCTTTTCTCTGTTCTGTTTTTTGTAAGGACAGCTGCCAAGTAGAGTTGGTCATGACTAATTCATGTGAGGAAACAGCACAGAGAAGTTAAATAGCAACAACCAGTTTAATTTCACTTGTTACCAATAAGGCTTAAGTTTCAAAAGGAGATGAAAGGTAAATTTGCCATTTGCTCTCTATGTTTTAAAAGCTGCAAGAGAGCTTGAAGAGTGACATGCTCTGTATTACTAATGCTACCTTTGTCCATAGAGCAGGGGGAGGAGACAAACACAATTTAATTCCTGTGTATACTAGGACAAAAATTCTCTGAAGCATATTTTGTTCTACCCCATTACTAGCTTTTAAAAATCATTCTAGAGGTACGTTAGTTATCCCTGAAGCAGGGCAGAGCATACATGGGCTCCTGTATGTGTCAATGCCAAAACTGACCAAGATTATATAGGAACAATAAAGAAATTGTCATGAGGGAGAAGAAGCAAGCAGGAAATATATCCTAAGTTTCTGAGCATCAACTCTAGCAAACAATGCATCAGGTATGAATATTTCACAGGTGGTCCAATCAATCACCTGCTGTCTCTTTTTTTTGGCTTATCTTCTTATCTCCCCTGAATCAAAGGGTACAACAATGGTGACAGCGAGTGGATGAGGTACTATGTATTTAGACAACGTTACAGAAGATGATTTGTCAACAGGGAGACAGAAACCTTTCATAATGCTTGGAGGAAAATTCACAGGGTAATCCCAGGATAATAGATTTTTAATCCTTGGTTGTTTCCTTGTATGATACAAGCTAATGAGTGTCACCCACTCCTTTGAACCTTTCTGTAACTTCCTTGAGGTAGACCATTTCCTTTTGAAAGATGTTCAGTCCAAACCAAAACATTTACCAATTCCCTCATCCCTGTGGCTAGATTGTTATTTTGCTAAAACAGAATAGAGCAAAGGAAGAATCTTTTCGAAGGCAGTATATGGAATTGCTATTCCTTTGAGCTAACTTTGGAAAGGCAAGCACATGGCTGAGCTTTTGTAAAATCAGGTTGAAACACAATTCTCTTCATTTAAAATGCTTCTGAAGAAGCCAGTCTTGAATTAAATGTCCACCAGTCTTGATTTAAATGTCCACTATATGGGTTGTAGTTGAAGACCATCTGAAATGAGACTGCCAGTGGGAAGATCTGCCCTCTGCTGAGCCAGGTGAAGCTCTGTGACGAGGCTGAAGACAAATGGATTTTGCATATATTGGCATCTTAGCAATTTTCTCAGCATCCACAAAAAGCTGAGGGTGATCACTCGTCAGGACAGGGAAGACTTTGCTAGCATGGCCCCAGTTATTTTCTTCCCTGGCTGCCTGTATCCAGTCATGGAGATGTCAGTGTCCTAACAAGAGCACCAATTCCTTATCACTGGATTTTCAGCTCCAGGGAATAGTATCAGCAAAGTAAGATGTGTCAAAAATAAGGAAAACCCTAAAAAAGAAGAGTAATTTGGTAATGTCAACCCAGCAAAATACTGAAGGGGAGCTTTGGCAGGGTGGTAAGAGGCTTCCAAGGAGCCAGAAAGCCTCGTGGATGTTACAGTTTGTCAAGTCATGGGTGAAATTTCATGCCTCAGAGTAAAGTCAAAGATGAGAAACTCTGGACCTTTCAATGTAGGAGAGCTGAATCTATCAAAACAGTTTCACTTTGCATCTATAGACTGTGAAAATATGTTCTTCCTTTTTTTTTCTTTTTCTCTGTCTCAGTATTTCATGTCACCTTTGCCCTTAGTTGTGTATGTCCCCTCACTTATGAGGCAACATGTTTTCCAAAGAAAGGTGATGTTTCACTGCTTCACTTCACCAGAAGTTCTCCTTCTGGGAAGACTGAAGAAGCTGGTGGCCACCTCCCCCCATGGCCAGGGTGCTGGCAAGGCTTGCAGCACTGGCAGGGATCCAGGAGCCTCAGGGATGCTCACCTAGAAGGCAAGAGGACAGGGCTGGGCACAGGGAAGGGGAGAATGAGAAAGGTAGCAGGGATGGAGAGAAAGAGTGGAAGTTCTCCATCCTCCCGTGCCAGTCTGCATCATGGGTGACAGGCTTCTCCTTGCAGTAGTACCATCGCTAGGAGAGCTGGTGGATTGATCCATGGAAAGTGCCAATCCCGCTGTGTTGTGCAGACAAACCATGAAACAGCCACAGCATGGACAAATCTTGCCAGTGCATGTGCCTTCCAAAGCCTTAAAGTTTGCCCAGACAGCCAGTGAGAACAGCACTGGGGCAGCAATCTCAGGCACTCGGAGGCTAAGAAAAGCTGGAATTAAGGTTCAGTCATTCCTGCGTGGATGTGCATAATGATGTGGTCTTTACAGGATGTGTGTTACCTTCGCCCTTGGCCTTTGGAATCAGGAACCAAAGGAGGCTCTAATGTGTAAACCCCACACCTTGGAGGTGGTCTCTGTTGAAAGAGGAGGGGTAGATGGAGGGGCTGTCATGGCCAGAGACTGGAGTGCTGCCTAGGGGAAACATTTTCCACTGGCTGTTACCCAAGGAATTGTGCATAGCACAGAGCGAGTCTCTCAACCTGAGTTTTCACAGGTCATGTAGTATGGTAATCCCTGGTTTTGTGCTTGGTTTGAAGGTGTTCAGGATTCCCAGTGACCCCTGAGGTTAAGATAAACTGAAGTCAAATAACATGTGGGATAAACTGCCCTGGAAAGTCTGGGCACCCAAAGAGAGTATTTGACTTTAAACTCCTGTATTTTGTTTCTTTTTCAGTACTGCCTAGGGATACCACCTTCCTCTCCCACATGGATGCTGACTGACACAGGTGGAGCCTTCAGCCATCTTTCCAATGGGTTCACTGAAAGCACTCAGGAGCAAATGGCCACAGCTGGAGAGTGGGCAGAAGCACAAAGACCAGAGCCATACGGCCAGAAAGGAAGATGGAGTGAGATGGATGGCATCCCTGCCCTGTCCCACACAGGACAAACATTTTCTACCTTGCCACTGAGCAAGGTACAAGTTCTGAGGGGAAACGCAGGGTGTGATCCTGCGAGCAAGGGCTGCTCCTGAAGCTATGTGTGGACAAGCCTAAATAATTCTGTCTCTTCATAACTTTTTTTGGTGCTTGACATTTGAACCTTGCTTGTGATGTAGTAATGCAGGGAGGGAGGTGAATGTATGCGAGCGAGTGAAAGTGGTGACGGTGTTTTGATTAGAACAAGGTTTCCATTAGATGCAGACACATGTCCAACCTGGTACCTGTTTGTTTCCAAGCAATGTGAAGGCCTGCTCAGTTCAGCGTAATTCTGAGGGCCCAGGCTTTTAATAGCATGTAATATCAATTTCTGGCAACAGATGAGAGTTAATACATTGTGTTTAGATCTGGGATGAGTTGTTGACCAGCTGTGGTCTATGTGCAGAGATACCAAACGCTTTCCTTTGGATAATCTCAGTTCCAGCCTGCAAACCACATGTGGGTCAGAGGCAGGACTGAAGACCAGCAAAAATAACCCATTTAATTTCACAGAGCCATGTCTCTCCTGCAGAGCATTTGGTGCAGTTGTCCTCTAATGATTTAAGCATTTCAGAAAGTTCTGGGTGAGATGGCTCCTTTTTCAGTGCAGCATGTCAGTCAGCGCTGGTGGGAGGTTTCTGCCCTTCTGTCTGCACCAAAGAGGTAAATTAGTTAAGCAGAGGCATGAATTATTTGCATGCAGCTGAGGTGGCAAATGTGTTATCTCAACAGCAGAAAAGGAAATGGTTCTCTATAGATTATTAGTTACTGAAAAAGCAAAGGCATGTCTTTTGTTGCCACCACACCACTGGTCTGACTGTTGAGTAGATATGGATCAATATCTCCCTTTCCTCCTCACCCCCCCTTGCTTTTCACATTTTCACTTAGGCTGAGGTGAAGAGGTTTCACTTTAATTTATGTCATTCTTGTATTGCCAAATGGCATGCCAGTGCAACCGATCCGGGCGTGATCTGACTCTCTGTTGTGTGCTCTCACATGCAATCCCCTCGTGGGAAAATGCTGAGAGAAAATGGAAATTTAAGCTGTGCACCTAGCCACTGTGGTTTTTTGGGTTTTTAATAGTGCTTCGTTTGTAAGGTCCTTGGGGCAGAGAGAGTTTGTGTTGAGTTCAGGGTAGTCATAGCCCATAAGTGAGGATTTCTAAATATTACAATATTGCAGATAGTACTGTAAGCAACTTGTTCTCTCTATGAACAACAAAATGCGTGCAGTTACAGATCAGAGGATCTCAAAACAAGGTACAAATATTAGTCCTATACCACAGCCTGAACAAGTCTTGTACCTATTCTACAAATGAGTCGGTTGCTGTATGGGAAGGTCAACTGACTTGTTCCAGACCTCACTACTAGTTAGTGGAGGTATCAAAAACAGAACACAGCCATCTTGGCTCCAGGGTCCTTGTCTTTATTGCTTAGCTCTGGCCTTGAAGTACTGGAGTTTTTAGATTAAAAATAAAAAGTTTGTCTTTAAACCTCCACTGTTAGATAAGCTTGATCTTGGATACATTCCTCTGTGTAGATACTCATCAGTGCCTTAGTGTTTAGATTGATCTAAATAATTACACTGAAAATTACTTTTTAAAAAATGTAGTAGGAATGGCATCAACTGGTATTCCCAGACTTACATACCCCGAATCTGGGGGAAATGAGAACCTATAACTGAACTCTGTGTCTGGGTCCATCCCTGGATGTATTTTTAGAGTCAGAGTCACACGGGGTTGAGGCATTTCCTTGCAGCTAATGGATGCAGAGGGAGATGATGGGCAAGAGACCAGTGGCAAAGAACTGAGATGTGGCATGTTCATGTCTAACAAGGTGCTTAGAGTGTTTTGCAGGGGTGTGTGCTGCTTCAGGAAATGGGTTTAATGGTCAGGGAGGGCCCTTGTTTTCTAGCCTCCTCAATTTGGATGAGTAGCTAAGATTTTGAAGGAAATTGGAGAGCCCTGTGCTTCCATTAAGGTTTGTCCCCTCCGCTCCTCAGCCTGCCTGTCTGTTGGGTGCTCACTAGCAGGATAAGGATAATTCTGCCCTACACAGCAGAAGGGCCTGAGCCACACTGCCCCTGCCCAGTGGATCTTGAACCACTTTCACCTGCAGACACTCTTCCACCTCATCTCCTAGGCTGCCTTTTGAGGTCAAGCAAGACAAACATCAGTGCAGCAAACAACACAGTTGCTCCTGAATATTGTAGCTGGAGGGGATTACAAACTCAAGCAGATCTGAGGGAGGAAAGAAATCTGCACATATTTGTTATGTATGTCATAACTTCATCTTAGAAATACTCAGGTATTTTATGAACAAGTCTCCCAGTAATTTGTGGCATGTGGCTCCCAAGGAGGGCAATAGGAACTGGGGTATCCCCTGGGAGCTATGTTGAACTTGTCCTGAATGGCTTCTCTCAGTCACAGCCCATGTGGGGACAGCAGGACAGCCAGTACAGACATTGGTGTGTAGTCTGAAAGATGGGTGTTTATAGCAAACAGATTTAAAGATAGCAATGCTCCTTTGAAAATTGACTGCACAGCTGGGCACAGGGGTTACTGTTCACACCACAAGCCTTTGGAGCCAAACTAGAGCTGCTTCTCAAGGGCCATGGATGTACCTGCCCTGCCCTGCCCTGCCCTGCCCTGCCCTGCCCTGCCCTGCCCTGCCCTGCCCTTCCCTTGCTGCCATCTCTAATCATGGGCACAATTTTGGTCAGTAGCTTGTGGCCAGACATGCTCAGGGCCAGCCCAGGGAAGAATGGGGATGGGCAAGTACCTCCTGCAGCTACCTAGTTTGTAGCTGCCAGGCTGGGCCCCCAGTGCTGGGACATCAGTACAAGGGAACGGGACTGAAGCAGGATTTTAAGGCAAAGGGGATGTAGGTAAAAGAGCCCCAGCCCTGGGATCTTGGCTCTGCTAGCTGGGGTTCTGGCTGGGGCCTCTCAGGATGGCACTGAGGTTGTGGCTTTCAAGGCATCTTATTGCCCTACTGATTGGGTTGTGAGGGTTTTGGCAGATTGGGATGCTCTGGTGAGAAAAAGCCCTCTGGTTGTCACCTCTCTCACTTCTCTGTGCTTAAAGTGTATTTTCTCAGTTTGCAGTGTCAGGGGGCTGAGTGCACTGTGAAGCAATTTGGATTCTGCGTTGATAAGGTGAGTGCAAACTGTCCCCGCAGCTCTCGAGAGCAGAATCAAACTGAAACTTACCACTCAGAGTAGAAAGCACATAACACCCACAGCTACAGACATGCACAAATTGCTGCAATATAGGTTAGAAAAGGAGCCCTGTTCTGCACCCTCTGGTCTCATTAAAAACACACACAGACACCAGATCTTCACTGAATGACTACAAGCACCAGCGTGTGTTCCCTTCTGAACACCCAACTTACTTGTAACGGCTTATTAAAAAGGCAAATTTTCACTTTTCATGTATTCTTACTCCCCTTAGCACTTGGTTGCAGTTTCTACAGCATTTTTAACTTCTGTTTTTTTCATGACTGGTTGCGAGTAAAGTGAGACCTCTCTGGGACGCCACCCAGCCTGGTTAACAGGGTCCCCACCTAGGGACATGGCTCCAGCGTGGCCGGAAGAAACCAAACTTCCCCCTCTCAGTAAAGAATTTCTGCATGAGGCTTTGGGGCTGACAAGAAGAGCAGATGCGGTCTGTAAAGATGTACAGAACCTGTCCCTTAAAAACAAAAGGCCATCTGAATACACAGGGTAGACTAAGAAGGTGAAGGTGGGGAAAAAAAACATTTCCTGGGGTTCACAGAAGGACAGTTCTGACGCAGAAAATTTTGCCATAGGGAAGCTGTAGGGAGACTGAGAACTACAATATCCAAGAAATCACAAATGGAATGCTGCCTGCCACACTCTTCTTCCTGCCCAAAAGCTGGCCACTGCTTTGCTCATTTAAGTTAGGATTTAGTGTGTACAGCTCAGCTGGTAAAGGCAATAGTGTTGGGTCTCCCTAATCCCAAGACTGGTATCACATTGTGACAGCTGTGCTCAGCATGGGCAAACTGGGAAAGAGGTTTTCAGCCTCTGATTTTGCTGTGTGTGGCTTCAATAATGCAGGAATCACTTCTCTTCCCAGCACAGTATGGCCATTTTGGGGCAGGAATGCTGTAAGGAATCTCACTCGGTCCTTGGATAAGGAAATGATCAAGGACTTGCTTATTCACAATTAATGGAGAAAAAGAGCTGGAAGCCTTTATTAATCATTGCGCAATAAGGAAGTTATACTGGTTTTACTCCCTTCAATAGGGCTATTTGGTCACACCTACCTAAGTGGTTTGGCATCCCAACCATCTCTCTGCGTGCAGCTGGGGAGGAGGAAGGAAGGGCCACTGCACCCAAATGTCACCAAGGTACCTGGCTGACAGCTCACAGGGAAGAGAGAACTCTGAGTGTCCATCTCCCTTTCCTGGAGGGCCATCTCTTTCTAGAGATCTCTGCCCAGCACACACACCTGTGTCGCCTGTCCCCATGCTTTGGGCACAGGTTTCTGCCCTAAGCCCTGGTGTCAAAAAGGAGCAGAAGTTCATGCATGCCCTGTGCCAGAGCTCCTCCCTGCTAGCTGCAGGGGTCCCTGCCAGGGAGGGTCAGCTCTTAGGGGTGTGTGCCACTGACCCAGGCGCTGCAGATCTTGCCCCACCACTGGGCTCCTGCTCCCTCGCTTACCTATCGTGACAACCAGTCTGTGTAGTCCCCAGCTCCAGAAAGTAGTTTGTGGCTAGATGTGATGGCTGGCAGGTGCCTCTGAAGTGCCAGGAGACAGATATTCAGGCTCCAGGCTTTGGCTGGCACAGGGAGCTGCATTGCCCTGCCCTAGAAATGGGTGTCGAGGGTGATGTCTCAGGGGTCTTTCCTAGGTAAGCTTGTGCAGGCGGAAGTTTGTAGAGCTGAGCCAGTAGAGCCTGGGCCAGGTCTCCCTGTGCAGAGCACCATTCAACCAGTGCCAAGGTGAAAGCTCTCATGGTGGAACTAAGGATACTTTGGCTTTGAAGCAGAAGGCAATGTCTGCTTGCACCCACCTCCAAGCAGACACCTGACCCCTCTATCAAAGGACAAGAATACCACTTTGCATCAAAAGTCAGCAGTCAGGCAGCAGGGTCTTGGTGAGGCTTAGTGGCCCCTCTCCTGTTTGACTGCCACAGTCAATTGCTGGGAAGTGTTCCCCTATCTTTTAAAAACGAGTGAAAGCTGAATCATGCAGCATGTTGGAAATTCTACCATTGATGGCAGTTGGTATAAAGGGGGTCTTGACTGGTGTGCAAATGTCCTCTTTGTCAGCTCTTCCATGTGCTTCTCATGAGAACGGGAAGGGTAACAGCCATGTTGGTTTCAGGATGGGTCTGTCTCAGCATCTTATGAAAAATTAAACACTTGTGGTTTTGGGAAGTGCCCCATCTTTGACAAAAAGTCTTGTTTTTCTGCTGTTCAGGCAAGACTGTGCTGAAGTTGCCAAAATGTCAACCTGTGCCCTTCACATCCCAGGCCAGGCAGCTGCCTTTTCCCTGCCAGCCTACCCCAACCCTGTGCAGAGGAGGGAAACCTCCCTCTCTCAGTGCCAGGGCGGCTGTTTTGATGCTGTCAGTGAGTTTTCCTTCAGCCACCATGACAGCCTGTGTTTTGCAGATACCTGCCCCATGACAGGCACATTCCTCAGCCACACCGCATCCACTCAGCTCTGGCTCATGCAGTAATTAGCCAAGTGTTTCCTAGCTGCCTTTAATTACAGCCACAACTATTTCCCTCACTCTAATGTAACACCTCTGAATGACAGCAAAGGTTTTGGGCCGCATCCCACGCGGTCCCAGCACGTGTGGAGACGCAGCCGTGCACTGGCAGACACCGATTTGAACCCAAAGGGCTCATACCCCCTCAGTGAGTCACATTTTTCATTTTCGACCTCAAGGCTGTATTGCCCACACTGGGAATTAGCGGTGTCTCCCCAGCACCCAGCTGAGAGGCACTGGGCTTTATAAAGCAGCCAGAAGGGCAGGATTCTCCTTAAATCTGTGCTTGAGTCTAAGCTTTAATTTGCCCTGTCCTGTGGCAAAGCAGCTCAGCTGGCAAGGCCACATTGCCCAACACGTTTGGCCCCTTGACATTTTCACGGCAAGGGCAGCAAGATGGGCATCAGGCCTGTCTGCCCACAGGCAGCCCACAGCTCTGTGCCAGGGAACGCGGTCTTGCAGGGCTGCATTTTGTGGCAGCTCCCAAATGTATGAGCTTTTCCCACTTGCCCCTTGCCAAGGCTGTAGTGGTTATCCAACCTGGTGGTGGTGGTGTTGCCATGGCTGAATCCCACTGCATTGCTGGTCGGAGCACACTGTCAGCAGCTCCCAACCGGCTTGGGGGCTGCCAGGAACCAAGGCAGCAGCTGCTGGGCTCAGCCTTGTGAGGCTGTGATCTATAACGTGCATTGTCTTTTTATGTAATGCGTTTTATTAAACATCTTCTAAAGCTTACAAGTGTCCCCAGGACATAACTCTCCAGCACAATGTAACGCTTTGCCAAGTAATGAAGTATGATTTATGGCGGTAATGGTTATCCTATGTTTTTTAAAAAAAAAAATTACAGCAATAGCTCTGTCGAATATAGGAATATAACATGCTGCATTTGGCACGTTTATGACAACAGTGCTCTGCTTTTCTTAACTCCACAGTTCAGTGTTGGCAGTATTTCAAATTCTTGAGACAGATGTTTAAATGAATTTTTTTAAGAGGACAGTGAAATACTTTTAAAACATCATACGGCACTGAGTGTCTCAATATGCGCAGGACCATTATTTCTTTAACATTCAGGTAGGGCAGGGCAGCACATGGCCCCTCTGGTTTAGATCTCACGGTAAATGATGGAAGTAGCAAATGTTGAATTAGCTTTCTGGGGCATCCTGGCCTGTTGTTACTCTTGGGCTGAGGTGGGGAGGGAGGGGCAGACACTTGACCTTCCCCTGGATTTAGTGCAGTGTTCACATCTCCTTTGTGAGCACTTACAACAGATCCACGTTTGTTTTGAATGCAGTTCCCACCATGCTGAGACAGGACTAAGTGGTCTCACACTGACATTTTGAGTGTGTCATTGTGGTCCCAGTGGTTAGGGTTTCAGGCCAGAAATGACAATCATTTGGAAAAATGTAAATGAGAACCCTGATCACATATGTCTCAGGCAGATAGCATTCAAGTATTTCCACTGAAACACTGAAAATTCTTGGCTTTTTTTTTTTTAAAGATGCTGGCTGAAACTGAGGAAACCTCTGTACAAAACGAAGCCAGGGTATTCAGCTCTGGCCTTGCTGTTTGTAGCTTCCAGTGAGGGAAAATCAGAATCCACAAAGGCAGGAGTCAGCATTGCTGAAGGCACCATTGCCCTCGGTGTACCAGTGTTAGGGCCATGACCAAGCTGCGCACCCAGCTGGTGCAGAGATTGAAGACAAGGGAAGCGTCAGTAAAGCAATGAACACTTATATTTAATTTACATTTGACAATTTGCACATAAATAATGATGTAAACCAATACGTAAACATATGATAGTTTGTTGTTCTAGCAAAGTAAAAAGCCTGTTAACTTTGGTCAGTCTTTCTTAAGAGAGACAAAAAAACCCCCAAAACACTGTTGATTGTTGCTACATTCACATGTAAAATGTCTAAGGGAACAGGGGAACAGTAAAGAGAAGTAACAATTCTTAAAGCTGATGCATATAAATTTTTGTAGATTTTGTATCAAATACAAGAAATCACTACAGGCAATAATAGAAAAAGTGTGTGTCCAGTGAGAGAGTAGTGATACTTTGGTTTATCCTACAATTAAGTACTATATTTATGAACTATTGCTACATTTAAAAGATGTCAGCCTCACAATTTGCAGGAGTGGAAATGTAATGAACTGGAGTCCTTCAAAAGCTGTGTTGAGAGACTTGTATTTCAGGATTGTTTGTTCTTTTTAACAGTAGGCATTAAAATGAAGTTTGCTGAAAAAAAAAGACCACCGAATCCTGAATTGTTGAGGTGGACTTTTAAAATTTTTTTAAGAACATAACCAGACTAAAAGGGATACATGGAGGGGAGGTGTGTAATAATGCTACTTATATTCATGTGAGTTGACTGTGCAACTTGTTAGTGGCAGGGCACAGTGAGACAAGGGCCTTGTCCCACCTGACTTCCATCCTGCCCTGACTGTGATTTGTGACCACATCATGCACGGGTCATATCTGGCTTCTTTTCAAGTTACTTTTTCTGGCTGTCCGTTGACTGACCACCAGCCTCCTTCCCCCTCCCAGTGCAGACTGCCAGGAGAGCAGGGGACTGAAGGAGCCCTGGCCTGCAAACAGGGTCATTCCCACCAAATCCACCGAGACGCCATACGTTGATGGATGATGATGTCATGCACGTGTTTGCAAGCTCCAGCTTCCCCTTCAACCGTGTGTGTGTATTTGCAAGTGATAAATGCCTTGGTACAACCTTCTGGTTTTGAGGTCATTGGTTATTTGCAGAACTGGGATAACATCTGATTTTCACACTTAGATGAAAAATAGGTTTTATTACATGGTTTGGCTCACAACTTAAGTGGTATAAATATATATACATATACATATATCGTATAGTGGTATAAATATATCTATAAATATACATGTATTCTTTGCTACACCTCAAAAGTCACCATATCATCTTTGGGCTTAGCAAAACAAAAAGATAGAAGGACGTGCATTCTATCTTTCCCTGTGCACATTTTGGTTTCTTCTCTAAAGTAGCAAAGCATTTAGGTAAAACAGCATTGTCTGCACCACTGGACACAAGCACTGAGGTAATTGTTGTTCAACAACTTTGCAATGCCCTTTTCTTCTTTAATTAAATTAACCACAAAATGTACAAACACAAATACTGAGAAAAATCTGAGTCGTACAGGAAGGAAGAAAAAAATTTATGTGCCAGGAAAGGACTTTGTTCCCCACTTCTACCCAGGCAAAGTGGGAGAGGAAAATACAAGTAAAACTGAACCCCTTCTTTCTCAGGGAATCTGACCATTTTTTCTTTGATCCCTGGAAGGCTCTGGCCAAAAAACCCTCAAAATAAAACAAAAATCAGAAGAAAGAAATCTGCCCAAACCCCTCTTTTAGGCAGAATATTAATAATATTTATGTCTTTGCTTTTAAACTCCTTTTGGAAACAAAAGAATGTGAGTCAGATTTTATTTTGGAAAAGCCACTTTAAGCTCATGCGTTCCTTTGGTCTTAAAAGTTACATGGCAATGTGTGGAGCTAGAGCTGTTTTCTAAAAACCTGTGGTATTGTCCATGACAAGTCAGTGTTTGCTGTGCCACCTCTGTTCCTGGTAGAGCTGCAGGTAGAAGAATCTTTCTCCTCTCCTCAGAGAGGCAGGAGAAGAAGTTTCTTCCCTGCTTGCTGCTTCTCTGGGTTATTGGTTTAGTTTCTATTTTTTTTCTTTTTCAGTTCCTAGTGGGGTTATTTGCTCATGGAAGTACACAGCATTTTTTTTTCAAACCAACAGATCTAGGATTCTGTATGTCACATGTCCAACTTTGGCAATATGAAAAACCACATTTGTTTAAAAGACATTGGTACATAAAACACATTTACTGAAACCCTAATCTTAGGTTCTTAAAACAGATGTGCAGAAAAAAATATCTACAATGAATGGCCATAAAACAAAAAATAAAAATATTTAAAGTAAAAATTACAATGAATTTTTCCAGTCATTGTAAACATTTTCCTAATTATTGCTTTTAGAATGATTAATTGCATAATAAATTATGAAGTACTATCATTGAAAAAATAATTATGGATAGATGATTGTCTCTTAGTAACTGGCGAGGCAATGCACAGTCCTTTGCCCCCTTTTATGCCCTGAGAAAACAGTAACTTTGGAGTTCCTTCTTTCAGCTGGAGAGCGTCGGGAAACTACTGTAAGCCAAGATTGCTTTGCAGCATTGAAACTATGTACAAGCAACTGCTACAGGCACCCTGACTTGCCAAGTCATAAATAAAAAAAATCACTTTGCCAAAAAGTCTTAAGGGTCCATTGGTTCAATTGTTTCTTGCTTGACCTTTACAGGTAACAGAGGTAGTGGGTGACCGTGAGGCAACTTCATAATTGACATATCTGACGACTCGTAAAGGTTGCATCCTGAGGAGATAAGCCCATTTCCCAGGTTCCTCTGGAGAGAGACTTTCAGATTGGCTCCTTCCATTTCCCTCCTGAGCATGGTCAGTATATCCTTCTCCACGATCGATGTTAAGTTGATATCCTCTACTTCTTCCAGCTTGTCAGCATTGTCACTGATGTCAAACTTCTCGATCTCCTCATTGATTCGGTTCAGGTCCTCCATGGAGAGGCCGGAGGCAGGAGCAACGGGGCAGTTGCCCTTCAGGTGGACCTGGAGGCTGCAGAGGTGAATGTAGCTCTTGTGGCAGTGGATGCATTTATGGGGGCGTTCCCGGGTATGGAGACGCTTGTGCAGCTTCAGGTGCACAAACTGGGTGAACTTGGCTGGGCAGAGCTTGCACTGGTAAGGCTTCTCTCCAGAATGGAGCCGCAGGTGGGTTTTGAGATTGCTGGTGCTGCTGAACCGCTTGTGACAAACCTAATGTGGGGGGTGGCAGAGAAACAGCGAATGAGTGGGAGGGGATTTTATGGTTTAAATCACAGACACCTAGGAGGAGACAGCAGGATGAAGCAGCAGCTTTCTACATCTTCACACTTTCTCACAAAGGGAGAAAACCTTTTTTATTTAAATGTTGCTGAATGTTATTTTCAATGTGGCTGATGGCAAAACTGTATCAGGCAGATGTTGCTCTAGCAGGCTGCAGGCAATCGTGCTATCTCACAGACGCTGCGGCACCAGGGCTGGGCCCGGCTGTGGTGCAGATTCCGGCCCTGAGCAGCCAAGGATTTGTCCCTCAGCCCTTTCTGCACAGTGGACAGGGTGCGCAAAGCCCTGCCATCCCTTCAGCCTCAGAAGCCATCATCTCTGTGTATTACATACCTGACACTCGTGGGGTTTTTCTCCCGTGTGTACCAGATAGTGCTTCTGGAGATGAGCCAGCTGTGTGAAGCCCTTATTGCAAGTCTGACATTTAAATGGTCTCTCTCCGCTGTGTACTCGGAGGTGCACCTAGGGAGAGACAAAGCAATTAACAATTTGCAGTTTCCAGTACTACAACAAAAGTGCTTTCAGATGTTTCCTAAAGTTGGCAGAAGAGTCCCATTGCCAAAACACAATGTTATCTAGTTAATTAAGTGGCATCAGTATTGAAACACACAACCACGCTTTCTTGCTGGGGGATGCTGTATTAAGCCCAGACGCACAAACAGCCTAACAAGGAAGAGAGGCCTGACCCTGCTTTTCCTCGAAACCCTACAGGGAGAAATCTGAGCCTTCAAAGTCTTATTCTCCACTGCCTACCTTCAGATTGGAGAGCTGGCCAAAGGTCTTGGAGCAAACATTGCATTCGTACTTGATCTTCCCATTCTGCTTTTTCAGTGGGTATGGGAGGGTTTTGTAACCAGTCACATTCCTTTTACTTTTAATGAGATTCATGGCTTCTTCACCGCCGGTGGCAGCCAACACCACTGAGGTAGGTTTAGGTTGCATTATGTGTTCTGAACTGGCTGCTGTACCAGCGGTGGGGGACCCACTGGTAGGGCTGCATGGCTTGTCCTTCATGCTGGCAGCAGCGCCTGTGACAGAGAAGGCACTGTTGGGTGCTGGTATGAGGAAGTCTCTCGGATTATCAGGCTGCAGCAATCGACGGCCTCCTTCACTGGGCAATGAGCTGGGGAGCGTGGGGGGGTTCAGCATGTGGTGGGAAAGGCTACCTCCGCTGAGCAGGTTGCCATAAAGGGGATACATCCTTGGGAAGAGATTGAAATTGTTGATGCCATTGATATTGTTCAAAGCACTCAGGTTATTACAGCTCATATTGAATGGAGGTAACAGGAATTTGGGGTAATGGGGGTTATAGGATGGTAGAAAGGCAGGTGAGAGGTGGCCAGGGGGTGCATATCCAGGATAAGACCCCAATCCTTCTGAGCCATACGATCCATTCAAGTAAGAGTATGGCTCTCTGTGCTCTTGGGAAGTAGGTGCCAGAGGCGAAACTGTGACCCCAGGACTACTGTGAGGGCTTGAACTTTTTAAACTTTGGTCTGGGCTGCTCCTCCCGGAAGGACTCGGTGTAGTCGATGCCTGGATGGGCGAGTGAGTAATGTAGCTGGGTCTGTCCATGCCGTATGCTAAGGAAGCTTTCAGATAGTCTTCTGGAATGTGAGGTCGGATCGGGTAGACAACTCGAGGGAAGAAACACCTCTCAGGGCTATAGTTCTTACGTAAATCATCCAAGTCTTTTTCTGGAGTAACTGGTGAAATGTCAGTCTGAAAGAAGTCTTTTCCTTTTGGAGGATTGGATTCCATTTTCAGGATTTCTTTCACACTGTGCTCCTTCTTTGGGATGCTTTTCTGATAAAGTTCATCTTTATCAGTGCTGTGCTGCTTTGGATTAATGTGGGTTTGTGCTGAAATACAAAGACAAGGTAATGATTATTTAGATATGTCACTGGCATTATCTCTTTTCAAAACAGAATTTAACTCCTACAAGTTTAGTGGGAAGGAAGGGCTACTCTCAGAGATGAGTAATCATTCAACTTGCCAGAAAACTAATTTTTGTGTGAAGAAATGCTTGCTGGTAATTAAGTGTTAGTAAAAAGCATTGTTAATTTAAGAGATAGCAGCCAGTACATAGGCATCTGAATGATGATGCATTTGCAGAGTGCCAGCCTCCACTCTGCAAACTCATTTCACCTTTCTTTCCCCTTAAATTTGACTAGCATTGCTGCTGAATGTCTCTTTAAGCAGTATTTCTAATAAATGTGGTAACAAGCATTTGTTCACAATACAGGTTTAACTAAAGGACTTTGCAGAACACAAGCTCCCAGAAATGTTCCTCAGTAAAATAACAAGGCATGACAAATCGGGTTTTGCCAAACCACAGCAGTCACTTCACCAGCCAGTTCAATTACTTACAGTACCAAAAAAACCATGGCTGGCTAGGATGAAAGCCTTCTTCAAAGAGAAGGTATTCTCCATCAGTAAACAGATCAT
Organism: Pomatostomus ruficeps; assembly: GCA_013400735.1. Lineage (NCBI taxonomy): Eukaryota > Metazoa > Chordata > Aves > Passeriformes > Timaliidae > Pomatostomus > Pomatostomus ruficeps. Next base: position 129,312 of record VYZT01014077.1, on the reverse strand, counting down.
TACTCATTAAATATACTGCTTAGGAACATCTACAACAAAGCAGACTATTTACTGCAGATTTCTGTGGCATTCAGTCTATGCAAAACTCCTCTGCTTACAGCTGTACTTTATAAAAAAAATGCTGAAGCAATGCAAAAGAAAGCAAGACTGGTTGGCTCCAGCTTAAGTTGAAATGTGCTTTAAAAAAAGGAAAAAGAAATATGTATTTAGAAGGAAATAGAAGCTAGCACACATTCATCTCAGTTCAGCACATACCCTATTTATTTGTATTCAAAGACCTTGCTATCTGGACATAATACAATCTTAACTGAACTTAACAATTTCACACTGAAAAATGTCTTCAGTAGAAAAACAAATCTGCCTTTATCTTTGTTACATAATCTTGATTACTTGTAAATTATTTTATTGTAGGGGGAAAAACTACATGAAGGTTTCATAATCATGGTTAATTAGTGCAAGGCTTTCTATCAGGAGGTACAAACCAACACCAATAGGTATGTGACTAAAAAACATTGCAGCCCTTTAGAAACATTTCTGCTTCCATGACTGACTGTTCTTACTTCACTATCTGAGGAGAGAAACAGTTATTTCTGATTTTTGTAGGATCATCTGAACCCAGTGAGGAACATGAGAACAGGCAATGGCCATGCTGCTTTTAACACGGATTCTTTGCTTCACTATTCACTACCCTGATGGAATCTATCATTTGGCAACATTACCCTATAAGGCAAAGAAACAGCCATTTATTAAATGTATCCAAGAAAACAGCTGCTTTCAAAGCATGTTCCTACTTACAGCAACCCGCTTTACAGTAGCATCCTTTTTGGAACAGCATTAGACTATTAGCAAGCAAATTTAGTTTGAGATTTGTGAGCAGTTTGTGTATTTTCAAGCTGTAATGAAATGCAATTGAACACAGTTAAGCTTGATTAAAGTATTTGTGATAAAATGAAAAAGTGTTGTACAGCAAACATGTGCACACATAAGTGCACAGAAAGCTTCCCAATTACTTCTCTTGGTGTTTCAAGCTTAATGCAGAGCTGTACCAAAAATAAAGTAATAACGTGTTGCCTGGCTTTAAAAAACATCTACTTTCTTTGGTCATTTTGTCTGTACTCCTGGACTGGTAACTCATTTTCTAAATGTCAACCAGATTTTTGGGCATAGCACAGAGTTCCTACTAAGGTTCAAGAAGCTCCACAATGGCACTGTGGATAATATTATCTGTATCTTCTTATCAGCTACCTTTCACCACAGCACTGTCTCAGAGCAAACATTCCTGGTGACACTATCAGCATTGGGAAGTATCAAGACCAGGCAGCACTGAAAACCGGACAGGGGGGTGAGAAGCAGGACTTGCGAAGCCTTGCAGCAGGAAAAATAAATAAATACCACCTTATCAGGCCCATATCAGTTTCTCAGTGGGGTCTGTCAAGCAGGAAGTTCAAATTGACACTTTTCTCTTTTAAAGAAAAAAAACCCAGGGGGAGGGGAAGAGGAAGCAGAAATGCTGGTGGTGCTGGAAAAGTGATAGAGAAACTGGGGCCACTTCAGCAGGAGAAACAGCTCCCACTGTCACAAGGTTAAACATGAGGGTGGGGATGTAAGTGCCTTATGTGCAGGTGCAAGCTCAGGAGTGACAGAAAGGAAGCTCACACAGAGATCATAACTTTGTGCAACAATCCCATGCTCTGTCTTGACTGATTAAAGATAATTGCTCTTTTCTTCCCTTCTGAATTTTCCCTGTAAAGCTGTCCCTCCTACCCATTTCCATGTGTAGACAGAAGTTGTGATATTTAAAGATTATTTTTCAAGTCTAACTGTGACAGCTCTCTTTAGTTTGCAAGCTATCTTTGGTCCATAAATCCCCTCCTGGTTTTTTCCCCTATTACTTGAGCACAAAGGACACTTGGGAATACCAGAGAGATCAAAACACAAACAAGTGTGTCAGTACTGTGTAAAATAAGAGAAGGTAATATCGGGGGCCAAGGAGAGGTTCTTAAGTTTTATACCGAAGGTGGATTTAAACCAGGGCTGAAACTGATTGAGAGGTTTACAACCTTTCTTCTTGCTCTTAAAGGAGCTATATTTCAAAGTTAAAGATATATATTTCTTAAAAATGGAATTTTTGTTTGAACATGTGATCTTAGATTTAAGTTTTTACCAATCAGAATGTCTCCCTCTCACTCCTAAAATGCATTTCTCCCCCCCACCCCCATACACACATATATACACTAAATATAGGCACATACTCTTCCAAGATCTGCCTGGTTTCTGCGGTCAGGGACACACACAGAGATTCATGACAAAACAAGAATGGTGCAGCTGCATTTTTAAGTTACTGATCTGAGGGGAGGGGGGAAAGAAAGAAGAAAAACCCCAGACGTGCCTCTTGAGGAGCCTGATCCACTTCTAACTGAGTTCAACAGATCTGAGCTTAGTGACTGTGTGCAAGAGGAAAAGGGACAAAACTCCTGTTCTTTTTAAGTATTAATAAAACTTGAGTGAAGGGGCTGCCGGAAGTCACTCCAAGTGGGTGGTTCCAGCTACAGACTGCTGCAGAGCTATAGCCTTTGCTCTCGCTCGGTTCTTGTGCTCTGAGCTGTAGCCTGAGAAAGATTTCATAAAAACAATGATCTGTTTTTTTCTAAAAACTTGAAAAACGGTTGTAGGCAGACAGTAATTTCAATCGTAATTTCAGGAGTGAGATGGTACTGAACACTTAGACTGGTGGAGCTTAATTATGCCGATTCACATTTTCGATCTAAATTAAGCACCTCGTTTGCTAGTAGAAAGAGAACCTCGAAGTTGTGAAGCGGGCAAAACAAGGACTATTTCCACTCAAAATGAGAAGAGAGACCAACATTTAGAAGTACATAGTTTGATCATCTGTTTTCTAAATGTGTCCACGGCAGTGTGACATACCTTTGAGAACTTTTTGCTCAGAGAAGGTCTTTCAGGGAGCCTTCAAATAATTCTCAATATTAAGGCAACTTCAGGTCCCAAATTCTGATTTTGTGACGACAACCTCTCATACCATTTAAAAATCATTTTCCTGAGCCCTTTTGAACATTCCAGGAGGCATTTTTTTAAGCAAGTGCAGATGTTTCCTCTCAACCCAAACAGAAAACCTTCAAAACCAGAAAGTGAAACTGCCCATAAACAAAAGGGAAAGCACGCGACATGGCTGAGCTAACGGCCAACATGTCAGGGCCAGCACGAAGAAGGGAAGAGTAAATAGCATTTAAGAAAAAAGCATTAAAAAGTTAATCTGCATAGAACCGGAATAATTTTAAATAATGCCTCGCTAAACCTGTTAATGAAACAAAAAGATTGCCAAATATTTTGTAAATATGCAAATTGTCTTCCCCCAACTTGAACTTTTTTTCTGAAGCTAGACCAAAAGATGTCACCTGCCCATACTTGACTGAAGAGACAAACATGACATGAGCAGCAGGAAGTTGCATCATATGATTGCAATATATGAACATTATTATCAAATAGTCATGTCCTGAGTCAATGCAATTGTTTGGATTTTGTTGGCTTTTCGTTGTTTAGTTTTGCTTTTTTTTTTAAACTGTTACTCTCTCCACCCCTCTATCCCAAAAGAATCCTCCCATGTTGAGGTAAGAATGAAATTTTAAACTATGTGGAACCGCCAAAGCAAATTTCCTCAGTCTTTGCAAATAAAATATCACAGACTAAAAGACAATCTAAAGAAGCAGTTGAATGAGGTTAAGCACATTTAACAAATTACTGAAAAATTATTTTTAGCAGAATACAGAAATCTTGTGCCACCATACTTAAAACTATTTACTGGACAACGGCACCATCTGAAGGTGACATCTCAAATCTTGACAGAAAACATCAGGGGCCTCAAAACAGGCAGGAAGGAGAAGGGGATTGTTTGGAGTGACACTGAGTTTCCAGCACCGGGATAATGTGGAGTCTTGCCTCTACCAGTATTGTGCAATGCCTTGCAGGCACTTCAAAATCCATTCTAAGTTACATAGCTCCACTCGGAGTTAATCACAGCCGTGAAGGTAGGTGTGTGCTCCAGTGACTGAAGGACTGGGTCAAAGGCCCCAGTTCAGGAAAACACAGAGGACAGGGTTAAACCCACAACTAAGTACATGCCTAATTGCTGTCTTGCATCTGGATGCTTTCCTTCTGTGGCACAAATGAACTAATGCTGGGGGAAGTTACCTTTAATTTGAAAGTTTGCTGTTACAGAGGCAAGTAGATGTTACATGTGGTTGTGTAAATACATTTATGCTCTAAAGTGGTAGTTCGCTCATTTTTGAGGCCACTAATTTCAGGAAACAAAGCCAGAGAAATTCCCCGATACATTTTTCCCCAGAGGCCCATCCTGCTCTGCTGCTTAAAGAGGAACTGAGGTGCTGAACTCTAAGGCTGTGATCCCCAAACCCTTGAGGCACTTCGAGCAGCTGCCTATATTTTAAGTTGGCAAGACTGGAAGGTCTCCATAGGTGTGTGACCCAGGTGGCTTCTCCTGTGTTGGGCTGGGCAGCCAGCCAAGGTACGACTCTTCCAAAGCCTCCCACGGGCCCCAGTGTGCACTGCACACCCCAGACACAGTGAAGGGAGAGATCTGGGTGCAACACACCACAGCCACTGGCTGCCTCCCGCCCACACCAGTGTGTATCCCATGGGAGGAGGCCCTCACTTCAGCCTGCCTCTTGGGACCTGGACCCCAACTTTCCCTCCCTCTTCTCAGAGGGTGCCAAAACCAGCAGCCATGAACCGGGAGAGGTGGTGATGCTCCCCTGCTCCTCTGAGGGAAGCCATACCACTTTAAACACCAAATTATTATAATCCATTTGGCTGGAGAGGACTTTCCTGCCTTCCTAACAGGTGGGGGGGTCCCCTCAAGCAAGACTGTGTTCAGATGTTTTGATGGGCCAAAGCCCCACGTCTGTAGCAGGCGCAGGGTGCCAGCAAACTAGGGACAAACCCTCTGCACTTTACTCATGGATGAATGCAGTGCCAGGGCACCGTGGCCAAGCTTTGTGACAGAGAGAGACGCTGCAGAGGCAGCACCATGCTTTCTAATTTTAGATTTAACTAGTGGCCTGGGAGAAAGGAACAGAAGAAAGCTAAACAGTACTGGCATTCATGGTAAACTCATCTGGTTCCAGTACTAATGCTGGAAAAACCACCTCTGCTTGCACCATTGCTACAGGGACTTCGGCAAACAAGGAACTTTGGGAGACTTCTGGCTTTTTCTTCCACATTTTTCAAAAGGCTAACTTTAGAAAACCTCAATCCTTATGGTACCTGTAGGGTTTTTGGCCCAACTTTAGGCCCAGGCTTTAGGCCTGAATGTGTCAGTCACAAGAATGAGGGAAAAGAAAAAAGAACTTGAGAAGTTTTTCTCATTTTCTGAACTGCTGTTTTCTTTAGGTAGAAGGAACTAACATAAAATTTCTAAATGGTTTAAATGTAATTTTCTTAAAAAAGAAGAATGTCTATTTCAAACTCAGTGTCTGGAAATACTGCAGATGTTAAGGCTGAACTACAAAACTGTGGCTCAAGTTTCCATTTCTTTAAATCCTCGTATTGAGCCTACCACTTTTACTAAAATCAGTTATTTTGCCATGTCCAGACACCCCTAGTTTTGACCTGATTAAGAATAAATGGACAGAGTAAGAAATACTTTACAAATACATTCATTGCTACTTCTGCAAGGAAGTCTAAGGTGTCAGCAGATGCAGGAAACTGATCCTGTGTTTGTGTATCCTCCTAGCTAGTGGCCAAATGTGCCTGGCTAGATCTTAGCAAACTCCTCATCCACCGGAGCTCTACATGCTGTTGTCTCTTCTCACCTGCAGGTCCCACTGAAAAGCCAACAACAGTTCATCATATCAGGAAATAAAACTGCACAGAGAGTGGGAAAATGACATATGTGCAAAGATGACAGAATCAGTGAGATAGTTTTTGAATATAGCTGCATAAGACATTCCCTCCCTCTTTTCTCTCTGCCATTAAGAGACAACAAGTTTTCTTCTATTAATTTATAGGGAAATACAAAAAACTAGTGAAAGGGTAACACCCACAGAGGATAGATGTACTTTTGATTAATCTGAATGTGTGTTATCATTTTTATGATATGGGATGACAGTTCTAATGATCCCCAAAGTAACACAGATATTTTATAACACATTCCTTGTTGCCAAATAACCGTAAATAGTTCTTTTTATTAAAAAAAACCTGCTTGCAGTTTTTCCTTCAAGTTTCAGTGTAGTTGCTGGCAGAAGGACAAAAGAATACTCTGCTCTATCTTAGAGTAGCAGCAGGGGAAGCAGCCTAAGAGTCCATTGAGAAGTCAGCAAGAATCTTTTCTTCTCTAGAAGGGGCTCTGGGTGAGGTGTCAGGCAGTGATTAAGCGAAAAGTAAAGCACCAAGGCTGAAAATCATAGAAACCACAGGGGAACACAAACTCCTGGAAACACCTCTTCACTCTGCTACCAGTGCTAGTATTTTTGAACTGAAAATGAAAGCGGCAATATAAAGCCAAGAAATGGGAACAAAGTACACTGAGCTTAAAACACAAGTAACAAGATGAGGAGACCACATGAGGTTTGCTCCCATAAGATAAATAAGTGTAGATGCAAGGCTCAAAGTACATTATGCAGTAAACATGTATTTTGTCAGACATCTAGACAGAGTCATGGCACATTGCCACTTCCTGGTACAGAGGGCAGCCCTTTGGGAGCATGACTGGACAGCCCAGCCTTTAGTATACGCTACCAAAGCAGACTTTTGCTCAACAAACTGTGAGATCTGAAATTGGAAAGTCTGAGAGTGAACCAACAGCTTTGGTTAGGAGGACAGAGGTCAGGTTGTCTGTCCAGAATTTCACCAGGTAAGACTTAGACTGCAAACAAGCAACCGCTCAGATTTTATAAACTCCATCTGAACAGGCACAGGGAATTCATGCTCTTGTGTTGGGTTTTTTAATTCCCCTCTTCCACTCCAAGCTACCTCCTGTGACACAACAGATGATACAGCTGTGTAATTATACAACTTATTATTAGATCGTATAGGCAGAGGAGACATTACTAGCATTCTTTGTTTATACTGTAATCCACTTACTGAGGTTCATCATTGTCAGCTCTCTGGAGGAGGGATAGTGCAGCCTCTCTGCAAAGTCCCGGCAATACCACACAAGCAGCTCTTGGTTGGCAGGGATGGGCTTGATGGTATAGAAGTAGATGTTCATTCCATTCTGACAAGCAGCCAAGTTCTGCTCCTGAACAGAGTAGCCAGGGTTTACATAACGCATCCAGTTGCTCTTGTCCTCGTTAAATCCATCAATGAAGTGGTGAAGTTCACCACTTGAATAGATCTGGAACAGAGAGGAAGTGCTTAGGAATATATATACACATATATAGGCACAATATGCAACATGTACGCACAGAGTCCAGAGGGGAAGAATGATAAGCTGTCCTTTTTTTTTTTTTAAACGAGCATATATTACTGAAATAAGAGTTCAAGCTGTGTTCCTGCCTTTCCAACCGTGACATCCTCTGAGTTAAGAAGGTATTCAAAAGCAAGTCCACAGTCACCTTCTCCATTTCATCTTAGCCTGTGCCTCTGCTAGCTTGGGAAAACAAGACCCAGAATCTGAAATGCCGAGTACTCTCCCTGTATGAACAGTCTACCTTAGAGTCCTTTTCCTGGTGCTCTGATCAACAAGTGGGTGACGCTGATGACTGCAGGTCTGAGTGCATGCTTGCATTAATGCTTTGAGTCACCTGCGTATAAGACTGACTGGCTGTGCTACGTCAGAGTCCTTCTTCCCTCTTGCTATGGCCTCCGTACTTGCAGTTTCCTACCACCTCCACCCAAAGGTTTAAACTATGCAAACATTCTCCACCCCCCAGAGTCCTAAAGCAACACTTGCTCACAGTTGAACTGTAACCCTTTTGTAGGAAGGCTGGGCGAGGCAAAGATGAAATTCACCTGCCATAACTGAAGGAAGACCTGGAGAGGGGTTAGCCCATGAGAAGTCACTTTTCCTACTAAGGGAAATGTTTTGACTTGTCCACAGAGGGGCAAGAAAACATGAATCTGAAAACTACTCAGCGGTTTTGGGGGATATAAGTTCCCATCACTGACAGAAGCTACTGTTTCTTGAAATGCTAAGTGAATTCTTTTTTAAAAAATCAAGATAAATCCAGGAAACGTATTTGTTAAAAACATACTGCTTACTCTCAAGGGGAACTGGCTCCGTGCTGGATGAAATGGGGTTCCTGGTTTTCTCCAAACAGATAACCAGGCAAAAGCCAGACCTTGAAGCGAGAGCAGCCTGCACCAGCAACGCACCTCGCTGAGCAGGAAATGCCTTTCCAAAGGGGAGACGGAGCTTATCTCAGGGGGAAAACACTCCACAGGGTGTTGCTGCCCGTGTGCCCACATCAGTGTCTCGCACCTCCTTGGCCAGGCAGCGCCCTCCGGCCGGCCGGGACCCTCCCGTGTTCCCCGGAGTCCGGCGGGCAGAGAGGCGAGGCGGCCTGGCCCTTTAACACGGGCCGTAAACACCAGAATCACTTTCTTTAAGAGTAACTTCCTGTAAACTGAGAAGCGGGAAATACATGTGGCCTCATCAAAGCAGCTTGCGAGAGATTTTGCGGTGTGTTTGTTATGAGAAAATGGAAGGGAGCCGGGCGAGTTGTGCCGCATCAAGAGGAGCCTTCGGGTTTCTCTGCTCACCCCGGCTCGCAAACTTCCAGGAACGCGGGGCTCCGGCGCTTGACGCCTGCCACCACTTCCCAAAGCTGCCCTCCGCCGCTCCCACGTCAGGGCCGCGGATCCGGCTCCCCGGCAGAGGCACCCACCAGGCTCCCACCTATTCTGGGGAAGGCGCGACCAGAAGTGCTGAGTCACGGCGCGGTTCCCAGAAATGACGCGGGCCGGGCGCCCCGCTCCCCGCGCGGGCAGGGCGCAGGCAGCGGGCGCCGTGCACATGTTCCTGCTCCTGCCAGCGAGCCCGGGATGCCTTCAAATAACATGTGGGAAGTCACCTCCCGCAATTTCTTCCGCATATGCAAGCCTGTGTCAGACCTCTAGGAAGGAATTAATTTTCAGTGCAGCAGTCTGCCTTGAACGAATCAAGAGATTATAACAGGGAATTTATTGATGCTTAGACGGCTCCTAGGATATTATTTCTGAGAATCCCTCCACATTAAGGCTTAAAATCACATCATATGAATGATGTCATCTTTCTGACTGCAATGTGGGAATGAAGTCCTGCAAGACGGTTAGCAGCCCCTCTTCCCTGTATCTGCTGTCTTACGATCAACTGGTGCTGCTAGGGTCAGCGTACTGGTCTCTTCCCGTACTGGACACAAGCTCCCAAAAAGCTCAGCAAAAAGAAACATTTTGTGGCCTTACTAAGGTGAAAACAGTTGCCTGCTCCGTAAAAATGCTCATGCAAATAACTGCCTGTGCACTTCTGTATTACATTGTACAAAGTCGATCTGAGAAAACCAAAATGATTCAATTAGGTAGGAAGAAAGGGGTGTGGGGAATGCTGGTGCATGCCCCGGGTTTCACCTGGATATGAGGTTGGGATATTACTAAGGCAGGCAGGCACCTGAGCACAGAGGCTTGGACACAGTCCCAAATCCACGGATTTAGACGCAACCTACGTGGCTAGAAGGCAGCAAAACAAATCCATGGAATGAGATGGGGCTGAAGGAATGTTCTCTAACAATTAATAATGTGTCTGTAAGGAAAATGAGGATTATGTCAACTGATAAAATGGAAGCATATTCCCCAGCACATACTGGCAAGCCAAAGCATATTGGCTGCTGCTCCCTTCCAGCTTATACTATGGAGTACAAATTAGGCACCACCTCTGGTGTTTGTCTCTTTTCCCTTTGCTAAGATCCATGAGCTGCTCTTCTAACAATTCTGAGAAGGACTGCAAAAATGTATTACTTGAATGATACACACTGAAGACTACCACCACTATGTTTTAGCAGTTCTATACAGGACCCAGGAAAAAATGTCACAAAATGTATCATAATTCCAGAGTGAAAGTTTATGCAGTACTTTCACAGCTTCTTCGTAGTGGGGAAAATCAAGGACATCATGCTTCTATAAATCAGAATGACTTTCCGCTGTGAAAAGATGCAAAATAATCTGCCTTTACAGCAAGCAGCAAAACTATTTCTTTACAGGATCAAGCACTGATACATTTTGGAAGACAGAGCCCGGAAGGGCTGTATATCTCCACTGCTCTCTGCGCCCACACAACCCCTACATCCAAGATAGCCAGATTTTTCCTCGGCTTAATTCATCCACTGGCCCTGTTTGTGCCTGGCCGCACACAGAGGTTGTCCCCTGCATAACACAGCAGGAAGTGACCCAGCTTCTCAGCCGTACTCATTTAGTGATCTGCTTACTGCAACAACGTGGTGCTGTTTTTTCCTGCTTACCCGCCAGAAATATTTTCTGTTCGCATTCTTGGGAACCGTATCAGTGGTATAGATCTCTCCTATCAGGGGTCCAAAGCGTGTTCCTTTTGGGATGTACTCTTTGCTTATAACTCCAGTGACCTACAAGAAGAGCAGCACAGGATCAGTCCATTGCCATTAGAAAATGAGAAGTCTTCCTCTTCTCCCTTGTCCCCCAAATGTAACGAGATAAAGCAAAGAATGCAAGAAATTTTTTGTGACAGGTCAGCAAAAGAGAAATATATAAATTAACAATCGTGATGGTTATAACACAACCAGCTTTGTTAGGTACTAGCATTTTCCTAAGACATACGGAAGCTAATGATGAGTACCACTTTAAAAATGTGCTTTTTGCAAATACATTTACAAGAAAAAACAGTAAGCAAAATGTACAGAGACTGTCAAATATCTTCAGAAGTTTTTTTTCTATCAAAGACAACCCCCAAAAGTCTAGTTCCAGCAAATAAAAATATGCAATATCTATCAATCACTTCACTGCTGCAGAGCTTGCTTTTCTAATAAGTTAGGAACTGGAATGACTGCTCCTCCAGATCAAAATGAAACCACCCTCCACCCCCCTCCATTCTTCGCTCTATACCCGCCCTGATAGCTAAAAGGAGAACACACACACACACACACAAAAAAAAAACCAACCTACAGTTCTCTTACCAGCATACAGTGGCATATAAAACAGAATATGAAATGGCTCTGGGACATGTACTCACAGGTCACCTTCTTGTATAGAAAGGAATCATCAGTTCCGGTAACAGTGGGTTTGGTCAGAAAAGGTGTAAGGGTTTTGAAGAAAATGCTCCACTATGCTAGGTCTAAGAAATGTACTCTGGTTGTTCAGCTTCCTTCTTGACAGTAATTATACCAAAAAAAGTCACTGACCACAAATCAGGAAGCAATTCATCATTATTCAGAAGAACGTGCCTTGGAGTAACCCTTTGCAAAACACTGCTGAGTTATTGGTTTTGTCTCTGTGTTTCTCACCAACCTTCTTAAATTTAATGTAGCCAAACAATGTTAGAAAACCAACAATTTTGTAAACTAAAAACCCCAAGCCTTTGCAAGATTGATCCTGCTGTTCAGATAGTGGGGAAAAAAAGGTTAAAAAGCCCATTAATTTGGTATTATAACCAAACTCTCACATCATAAAATGTATTAAACATATGCCCTTCACACATCTTGCTACTTGTCTTTTTGCTCGCCAGGACTTCAGAACAAGACAGGAACACCAGAAGTAGCTGAGGAAGACTGAGAGCTCAGATTACTGCTGTCTGTACTCCACAAGGAATCCATGTCCTTACCAAAGCAGATTAGCACTCATCAGATCCTACAGCTCACTTCAGTGAGCCTTTCTATTTCTTTTAACAGTCCTTCTCAGCAAAGCATGGTAAAAACCCTGGACTGCATGTAGACAGCACTTCACAAATTAGCTAAGCCTTCTGATTTTCTCATGCTACATTTTCTTACATTGTACACTGTATGATTCTTAATGTATAAGTGGGAGGTAGACAGATAAATCCTTGCCTGTGTACTGACCAAGATTAAAAATCCCAGTAAAAAATGAACACCTAACATAATTTCATATTAAATGTCAAAATAAAGGGTACAAATAACAGCCATGGATTCAAGGAATCACCTGAAAACAGATTGCTGGGTGTGCGTGATGGCTGTTTGTGCTCATTTGCATTTTAACATGTGTTTTCAGCACACTACAAAGAAAAAAAAATTAAAACATCAACAGGAGAGGTAGTTAAATGCTCCATTGATCTGTGCATCTGGACTGAAAAGAGAGACGAGGGACTTCCAGAAATTTTCCTACACCTACCATATGCTGAAACAAGCTCAGTGGCTCAGTTTTATTTTTGTCTTGCTTGTACATGTCTCAGAGAGCTGAAAAAGGCAGATGTTCTTCTCATTTTCCCTATATATCTTCATTTACATCCATCTGCCCTCTCAGGAAAAGTTCACAACCAAGCTACAAGCACACCCTACCAGTTTTACTGCATGATAGCTTGAGTTTTTCATGGTTTTAAAAATATCTTGGCCTTAATTAAAACAACTTTAATGAAATTCTCAGAATCTCTAGAAATCACTCCTTGAACTAGTCAACTTGAAACAGTCTCTGACACAGCAGATACTTTTTGACATCCACCTTACAGACAACGTTTGTGTTCAGCTATGCCAGGAGAGAAGCAAAGATGATTTCTCACCCTGTACCCATCAGAATTTGGCAGAAGGGGTTCTGCGCATCTGCTTTTGTCAACACTGAAGTTTTGCTAAACTAGGCTGTAAAGCTGTCCAGACGACTTTTAGCTGACGGTGGCTCTCTGGTCAGCAATTCTCGGCCTCCACTGTTCCCTCACAAGCTCGGCTGCCGAGGTCGATGAGAGGCACCCTCCAGGCAAAGGATGCCAGCAGTGCCAAGGCAGCCCGGCTCCCGGGTGCCAGCAGTGCCAAGGCAGCCTAGCTCCCGGCTGCAGGCAGCCCCCCTGCCGCAGCCCAAAGGGGCTCCTGCCCCGCGCAGCTTAGCGGGGGCGGCTCAAGAAGAGGCCAGGAAGCTGCGGAGGGCTGGCAGGCAGGACAGCGGCGCAGCTCCGGGTCCAGAGCCGGGGGTGAGCGGCCCCCGGGCTACCGGCGGGCTGTGCCAGAGCGGCACTTCGGAGCTCTGTCCGCCAGGTGTCCTTCGGCGCGCCGCTCCGCTCGGCGGGGAGCCCTTCCCGGGAGCCGCGGGGAGCCCGGCGCGGGCGCGCTCCCCAAAAGCGGAGCCCTCCGGCCGCCGCCGCCTGCGGGACCCGGGCCCCGCCGCACGGCAGCCCCGTGATGCTTCGCCCACTAGCTCCTCTCCACGGGCGTTTAGCCCTTCTCCCTCCAAAGCTCCCGGCACCCCGCCGCGTCCCTGCTCTCGNGGCGGCCCGGCACGGCGGCCCTGGAACTGACCAGGGTCCTAATGCGGCGCCGGGGGCCGGGCACACCTGGGGCCCGCCTGGCCCGGTCAGCACATCCCGGCCGGCCCGCGGCCCCCGGGCATGAGGCAGATGGGCTCCGCTCCCAAATCTGGTCTGAGACGGCGCTTTGGGAGATCAGCGCTCCTGCATCTTTCTTTGGGGAGAGGGCACTGAAGTAAACAACGACTTCTGCTAGTTCTGCAAGGGGAGAGTATTTTGCAATGGGACCAATGAACTGGTTAAAAAACCCAAAACACCGAACAAACTCTTACTGGCTTCACTAAAACAGCAGTATTCTCCACACGCAAATAGGACGAGCCACTCCAGTGTCCTTGAATCACATTGATTTTAATATTTTTTTTAGCTACTAGTTCTACAGTTACGTAATTTTTACCCCTTTGTTCAGTAACCAGTTTTCTAAAAGTGATGCCACAAAACAGAATGCTTTCAGATGGCTTCCTTGGTGACCACATAAAAAGTAAATAAAAGCAACAGGGGAGAGCAAGTGTCTGAGGTCACTGAGGCACAGTCCATAACAGCTCAAAATCACTGCTTTCACCAAAGTCACTGATTCAGGGTCTGTCTCTAAGAAATGGCCTTACCAGAGATATGCAACAGTAATGGGTGATTTGCTGAGATATATTTTCTTCTGTCATAGCTCACGGACCAGCATGAGACACTGGTAATATTCAAGACAGGAGAGTAACTGTCACTTTGTATCAAGAAGGGCTGTTTGGGCTTTAAGCACCGAGACCAAAGGGAAGATTATTGAAAAAAATGTTTTTAAATGTCTGCATGTAAAGATCATTCACATATGGCCTTCTAGAGCATAAGCCCAACATCGCATTTCATCATTTTTTGACAGTTGCCAAAACTAGAGGAAAGGATAAATAATTCACGCATAGAAATAAATAAATGACTTCATGTAAATCTAACAGCCTAAAACATTATGAGCAGTAGTAATTCATTTTTTAAAATGCTGACACATTCTATGAACTCACAATAAAAAAATGTGTTCTTCAAAAAAGTCCCTGATCAAGATCCAAGAATAAACAAAAGTATGATGACGTGTCATGGTCTCCCTTGCAAATTGCATAAACCTTTAAAGAGGAGCTCCACAAAGCATGCAAGAAGATACAGAAAAAGCAACTCTCCCCAAATATCAGCGACTGTACTTCCTCCCTCCTGAGCAGGCATGCAGCACTTTTCCTGCTCCAGACGGAGATACAATACTAATCGTGACAGCACCAGGATTTCATGATCTAATCATGACAGTATCAGCATTTCACAAGCAATATATTATATATGGTTTTTTGATAATAAACTGACTCAGCATTTAAAACTCTCAACCAGATGAAGCCACAGCTCTCCCCAAAGTTAACAATGAAGACAGCTCATATCTGAAACCCACTGGCAAACACGCACGCATGCAACCCCCGAAGTCTTACCTCATCCTTTTGCATGTGAACAAAACCCACCCTGTCAGGACTCCAGTGGTTTTCCGTGAGGTCAAAACCAGAATCAGGCTCCCTCACTGACCCACAAACACCAACATGCAAAAGCAACACATGTACCCAGTTCTGACCCCAATAAAGAAACTCAAACTTGGAAGGCAGACAGAAAAAAAAATATAGTGTTTCATATCAGAAGTTGCTAGCACACAAAAGCATATTATGCCGTTTACAACTACTTCACCCTGTGGATGAGTAGCAAGTGAGAGACCTGTCCATACATTCACCAGAGTGTAGCCTTCACAGAGGGTGGGCAAAAGAGCACATCATATCGGCCCTTTCTTCCAGAGCTACCTTAAAGATAGCCAGGGTTTAAAAGCTCCTATTGCTCCTTAGGGTAGGTGCAATTCAGCATAAATGAAAGACCTGGGGGAGCTTTGGAGAACAAAAGGAGGATGTCCTATATTCAGACTCCCACTAGCAGGGAGCTGCATGGGTCACATTTTACAAGAAAGAACCAGCAATCTTTCAACATCTTCTCTCTCCCCCCACCTCTTATACAGAGATGGCAGCAATCCTTCTGATTCACTGACCTGAGCTAGGGAATAAAGAAATTACACCTTGGCGTTTCCAAACACAGTGTTGGGAATTTTGAAAGCTCTCTGGATGTCTCCAGCTGCAGCAGCAGAACTTGACAGGGGCAGAGTGAGCAAGCAGCCTCTGCAGCCAATCAGTCATCAGCCGGCTGCCGAAGACCGACCCGAGCTGTCATACTGCAAGCTCATCCTTCTACCAAGAAGTCCTCCCGTATCCCATGGCAGAGTCACAGCTTTATTTCCCTCTTCACACCAAACTAAGACCTATCTAACTATGCAATAACACAAAACCAGGTTTCACACTTTTCTTCTGGAGCATGACCTTTCTCTGCCAAAGTTCTGCAGGGTACGGCAGGGAGGAAGAGAAGAGTGATTTTAAGGAGAATTTAGCTTTAACCTCTTACCAAACCTATTTGGCACTCTATTAGGCACCGCCAAGGTAAATTCCACGGTGTCAACACCCTTCAACTGGGGGTCCGGCGCTATTTCTGTATGCAGGATTAAACAAGTACCTGCTCTGGAAGGAAATATTTGATAGGCACGAATGAGTGTACCTCTTCTTTTCAGCTCTGTGGTCAGTATATTTAGCCAAAGCAGAAGCACAGGTAATAGTTGCTATACCACAAGTCTCAGCCCAGGGAGAAATGAAGGGTTGTCCCCTGGGTTGTTATGCTACCGAACATCACACCTAGCTATAATAGCTACTCTATACGAAGGAGTAAACACAAAACCAAATTGCTCATCCAGGCTCATTTCTTTCCAGCCCTTCTGAAACAACAACAAAGAATGTACCCACTCCAGGGACAAGGATGGGACAGACTTGCACAGCTAGCTACCGGTGAAGATACTGTCCCAGATAAACAAAAATTAATGTAAGCTACGGCCACCCTTCTGTCAAGCTTGCTACAGTTCTACCATTACTTCCTTAACTGACATGCCAGAGTTTTTAAGAATTTAGGAAGTCAGGAGCTCACGAAAAGAATAAAGCAATTTCATAACCAAAGGGAAAACAAAAAGAAATAATTAAACACATTTCCAGGAATTTGGGGTTTTTTTTTCCCCTTTACTCTTTTAAAGCTATTTATTGGACAACCGAGGCACTTTAATCTCTGAGCCAGAGGCAATGAATGGTCCTGGCAAACAGCAGCCTAGAAATTGGCACAAAGAACTACCCCACAGTTTAAATATGCTTATTCAGATGCTGTTCAAATTGTGTGAAAATTTAACTGTTTGCGAATTGGTACAGAACCAGTTTCAGGGACAGGTTGGCTGCAATTTTCAGTGAAAATATTACACAACAGATGACCAGCACACAGTTTCTTAAAAGAGTTATTAGGGTCCCATATTAAAAGCCAGTGGGCAGCATTTGTTGTTGTTGGTAGGGTGTGTGTGTGTATGCTAAAGAATCAAAGGCAGGGTGAGCACACACTTTCCAAAGCACTGTGATTTGGCTTGTCTGACTCCAACCTTCCCCAGAGCACTGCCGCTTACCTCTTTGCAGTTAGATGCGTATTTGAAAGTCAAGTTCCTTGGCAAGGAAGCCTCTGCCTGAGTTAGGGTGCCTCCATCGGCACTGGGATCCAGCGGGTGATCATTTACAATATATGTGCACTTCTCTTCAAAATCAGCCTCTGTCCACAGAGTCATGTCAGCATCCTCCATGTCCATTTTCATTGTCCACTCTCTCCCTTTCACCAGATTCTTGAAACTCACAGCGTCCGAGCTACACTACGTAGCAGCCTGGAAAAAAAGAAAACAGCCTTTAATCCTCATTGTCCTTCAGTGTTGTGGTTTCCGTTGATACAGTGTGACTAATACAGTAGTCTGTGACACTTTAAAAGCGTATACAGGATAGTTGGTACAGTTGAGTAATAGCCAAAAAGCAGTGTAAATGAAGTTGCTCTGACTGAAGCAGCACTTTAAAATGCCAGCCTTGGTAGTAATGAGGGAACAAAAACAAAGAGGAGAAAATCCCTAGGCTGTGACAACCACTTTACCTTTTTCAGACCCTTTCCTTAATGCTTCAGAGAGAAAAGAATATTCCGTGCTGAAGAAAATGTGGGATCATGGCCGCGAGACCACTTAGTCGCCTGTGGAAAAGCTGCCTCAGAAAAGTGTCACACAAACAAGGAGAGGAAGAGGAAAGGAACTGCTGTCTGCGTCTGAATGAAGCTAAAAATGGAAAGCGCATGTTGGAAGAGCGGAACCCAGCCTTGCCTCTTCCAAATGGGGAAGCCTGAACTTTCCCACCGGCTTTCAACACACAAACAACTTTCAAAACAACCTGCCCCCCCCCCCCCCCCCGCCTCCTCCTGACGTCCCCTTATCCTTTGGCATGGAAGGCTGAGAAAGCCGACATCCTGCCAGCATCACTGTAGCAGCAGCAGCCCTGCACAAGGCACTGCAACATATTTTTGGGGGTCTAACCAGAAAAGAAGCAGGAGAAATAAATAAAATAAATAGTTTAAAAAAAGTTATTCTATTCCTTTTGATTTTGATAGTACCTCCTAGAATTAGTATCTCGAAGCAGTGAATATAAGCCTAGCAGGACAATTCCAGCAAGTCCTTCAGCCCCTCTGTCTGTTCCGGACAGAAGCACTGTTATCAACTATCCTCGAACAGGTTTAGGGTCGGGCTCTTTCCATAAGGTTCATGAGGAACCAAAATCTGTGCCTATGCCGATAACCGAGAATGACGCTCAACCCAGCGTAAAATCCCTTCATTTTCCTTTCTGGATACGCAGCTACTATGAAATTCACACCCCTCCTCCGGGAAAAACGAAACACGAAGACTGAAAGTGCCCGATCTTCCGAGAAAGAAGTTAAGGGCTGACTGACTGTGGGTTCGGGGGGACCCCCAGCGACCCCCCGGGACCGGCCCTTAAGGGAGGCACAGCCGGACCGGACCGCCCGAAGAGGCCGAGGCGGGGGTCGCGGCAATACACAGCGCCCCGCGGCCGCCGCTGCCCCGGGACCAGCCCCACGCCCCGTCCTGACCGCGGTCCAGGCGAGCAGTGCGACAGCGCCGGACCCTCGGCGTTGAACGGGGAGCGGGGACGAACAGCGAAACTCGGGCCGGGGTAGGGGTGTGACAGCTGCGCGGCGGAGCGAAAGGGTTAATGCCGATCGGAGGAGCGCTCCCGATCCGGGAGAGGCGACGAGGAAACTTTTGCTCCGTCCCGCGGGCGCCGGGGAGGGCGAGAAGCAGGAGCCGGGGAGGTGGAGACGGGGGTGAAAGAGGGGACGGCATCGTGCTCCTTACCGGGGCAGAGTCCGAGCGCGTTTCCACACCGAAGCCCACCGGCGGCGGCAAACCTGGCTCATCTCTACGGAGTAAACATTTCTCCTTCCTTCCAGCGGCCGGGTCCCCGGGAGACTGACTCACACCTCCAGCCGCCGCTCCTCTCCCGCTCCTCCCTCCCCCGGCTGTCACAGGTGCTGCTGCTCTTGCCGCTGGGGAACGCTGGGGGGCCGCCTGCCACAGCCGCGCGCTCCGCTCGCCCCGGCCCGCCCGCCGCTCGCCCGCGCTCCCGCACCGGCCCCTCCCTCACTCCGCCAGCCCCTCTCACAGCGCGGGAGGTGGGGCCCTACCTGCGGACCCTGCCCCGCCCAGCCCACCCGCGTTGGGTTTTTTAACATCACTGTTATTATTTTATTTCTTTTTTCCCTCCCTTTCGGCCCCGTGCGTCAGCTGGGAGAGCCGCGGCGCTGCCCCGCCGCCTGGATTTGCCGGGTGGGCGGGCACCGCGGCGCTTCGCGAAGAGCACACCTGAGGCAGCTTTTACTAGAAATTTGTTTTCCGTGCTATTTTTAAGCTCCGGAGTTCAATACGTGCCCGCTTTCATTCTTCCGCAATTTGACTTGATAGAACTTTACAAAAAAATACCAACTAAAATTATTCCCAAGTTCCAGAATACTGATTAAGACTCTATTCGAAGTGCTTGCTCCCAAACCTCAACAACCATAGTACTTTACTCGAGATGACAAATTTGGGAGTTTCAGAGTTTTGATTTTATCCCTTTCCCGAGCCTCTTTCTAATCAGTGCCCGTAAGAGGAACTGGGAAAAACATTTCTGTTTCTTCCCTTAAACAAAACCTTCCCCCTTTCCCTTGGTAACAGCAGGGAAGCTCACAGCAGCAGGACACGGCACGCAGCATTTCCAAACCCGATGCCCCTTTCGCAGTGCGGTAAGAAAACGAGCACGGATCTTGCACGGGGCAAATGGTGAGCGGCCATCCAGGAACACACTGCTGATGGAAGGAGGGTTGGTAGAGCAATCAGCAGATCCCGGCACCCTATTTTTTTCCCCTCCGATCCAAGTCAGCATGCTGGCTGAAGGAAGGACATCCTGTGATGATGGCATACAATGTTCTGTTTGTTTATTATTAAGAGCATTCCTGCTTCTCATTACAAAACAACCAGATGCCTTACTTCCTTCAGTGGTCCTGTCTCTTCAGAGGCACGGTGATGCACAATTCCATTTATAGCCATCCACAGCCCAGTGCAAATGCTAGCTGCATCACTGTGAAGCAACTCTACTACTTTTCCTTCTTCTCTCACATCTGCAAGCATATTTCTCATCCCTTCCCTGGCACTTTACATGGCAGCCAGTTTCACATTCTTCTTCCATACATACACGCACTTATATCTAGGCTGATCTTACTGTTACGGATTTCTTCACAGGAAAAAGGGAGAAAGGGAGTGGGGGGGTGAGAAGCAGGTTTATGCAATCGGGTGCCTGTCTGTCTCTCTGAGAGGTGTACACAAACCCCTTTCCCTTAACCTGCTCCTCCTCCCACTGATAAAAAGCCGTGTGGAAAGGATTACTTGCCATTTTCGGCCTGCAATGCTGAGAATAGCATATCTGTGTAAAGACCTTCCGTGTGCGCTAACGCAGGAGGGCTCATGGCAGCAGACCTAAGTAGGGCAACTGCTTGCAAGTGAGTGTCTTGGCTCGGCTGCCACCACAGCGTAATTCCACAAGAGAGGTGGCCCAAGCAATGGGGCTGAAGGATATAAATGTAATTGGATAGACCCTGTAAAACTGAGGCACATCCAAAATGAGGTCTAGGAAGGCTCTGAAGTGGGAAGAACCATTCATTAAAGGAGAGAAATCCGGCCTACTTGATTGGGTTAATTAACTGGTGCTGAGTCACACTGCATAGAACAGAAAAACAATGTAGTCATACTGAAGGTGATTATTTTGCCGAAAAATAGTCTCACTCCGAGAGGCAGCTGTTTCAGAGCTTTTCACTTCCCTGTTAGCTTGAAAGAAAAACAAAAAAGGGGAGGGGTGGGACAAGAAGAAAGGGTTGATATGTTTCCTTCAGGATCTGATCTTCTTAATGTGAAGGAGAGCAGGGAAAAAGGCAAATCTGGTTTTCAAGGAACTGAGAATGCTTTTGGGCTGGAAAACAAGAGGAAGCAGAGATGAGATTAGATTAGATCACATCAGATGAAGTGAAATGTTCATCAGGAGGATGCCAATATCCCAGGCCAGTGTGGCTCTATCCCTGGAGCCTGGGGAGGTGAGTACAGCCTATCAAGCCTATGGACTTCAAATAACTCTGTGGCGCACTCTGAGGCTATCCTGAAATTAGCTCCAGGTGTCTCAGTGAAGCTGAGCCCAGAACTACCTTAGTGGAGGAGAAGGGGTTTTGCTGATGTGCAGATCCAGCCTAACAGTGCCTGATCTGGAATAAAACTAAGTTTATCAAGAAAAAGAGACAGAAACAAATTGTTAAGAATGTGTACTAAAGTAAAAATCACAGAGGAAACTCCGCCATTAAAGAAATATATAGACTGACCTTCTGACCTTCCTCCTTAAAAGAGAAACATAAAAAAGATGCTGTGTTGAACCAGAAGTTTTCTGCTCTTTTATAGAAATCATTTGTACCAGTAGCTGCTATTGTCTGGAATGTGCAATCTCAAAACATTGTTCATTTCAAAAAGAACATTTTTTGTCATATTTTAATTTTTTCCTTATCGCTCATAGAAAACCTCAATTACTGTATTAATCAGCATTTCTCAGGCACCTCTCTCTGCAGCAGCTTTCAAGCCTGGCAACAAATCATGAATGGCCCTAACAGCTCTGATCTCAGAAATCCCCATCCATTTCCTTTGATGCTATCACCACTTCAGCTCAACAACAAGCCTGTGCAACTCAGCCTCAGCTGCCACTGCTGCTGTTCTCCCTGCGCCTGCTGTAATTGTAAGGGGAAGAAGGAGGGAAGGGAGCTAGCTCTAACAGATGAAATTTCTTTAAAAAGTTAGAGGGGAGATAAAATGCACACAAGAGATTAAAGGAGAGTCTCATTTTCACATCCTCCCCTTCCTCAAACAAGGTCAGTGGCAGATTGACCACATCAAGAGTAACTACCAGACCCACCCCCATTTCCCACTTCCTGCATGTAGGCATCCTTGTGCTGGTAAACATTTGGGGACCAGTTGTGGTCATTACTGGGAGAAGGTACATGATGTAGTTGCAAAACTGCACATCTTTTAAAAGCCAACCGAGAAATCAAACTCTAAGAAGAACTTGCTTTCAGGTTCTGATATGCACTCATGTTTTGGGGTCACGTTTTTGAAAACGCGGTTGCTGTCAGATTCAAGGGAAAGCGAGAAACCCAGCACACTTCAGTGACTCTGCAACAGAAAAAGTTACAGCTGTCTTCTCTTCAGACTGACCTTTACAAAACACTGCCTATGGGCTTCAGATATGATCTCAGAGGCTTTCTATGCCCTAGACAACTTCAGCTGGTATTGCCTATAAGGAGAGAAATTAAAATTGCACTTGAGTCTACAAGAAGGTTTTTGCAAGGGCATTTGGGGTGGTGTGTGCTATAGCCAGGAGGCTTTTGAATTAACACATGCAGCTTTCAGGGACTGCCTTTAATTACACAGCACCATGGTCATTGCCTTGTAGCACTTCCAAATGCCAAACGTTTATTTTTGTCTTGCCTGTGCAATACCAAGAGCAGATCTTTTGGCTGCACTCTCAGCTACTGCCTAGTGCAAGCCTTAACATCACTTTTGGTTTCTGTTGTTTTATCCTCTCAAGAAATTTTCCTTAAAAAGAGAAAAAAGGAGTCAAACTAAAATACCATATCCCTTTTTGTTTCCCGCTAGGCCTTATTAAAATGCTGCTCAGATGACGTATGAATAAGCCAAAACAATTCTCCTCCAATGGAATAAAAACATTCTCACAGCACACACAGCAGCAAGAACTAAACTTCGGCCTTTTCCTCTGAGGCTTGAAATTGAAAAGAAGGAGCTGAGGCTGTCTGGGCCTGCTATCAGGAGGGCAAGAAGGCTTTGGGAGAAGGTGGACCACAGATATTCCCTTCTTGGCCATCATCAGCCTTCCCATCACACTTCTGAGCAATGGTAGTCTTGGGAAAGGTAGGGATGACGGTCAAGAGCCCATACAAGAACACTGTTATTGTCTTTGCATGTTTCTACCAACACAAGTTTATATTGGACAAGAAAATCTGACTACAAATTCAACTTTTCACGTCCCAGCCCTGGACTTTTGAATATTCTGTCCATTGTAACTGAGTCTGAGGAAAAATGAATGACAGCAGGCCATTCCAGCTACTTTCCAACGTTACTGGTAACAAGAGGACAGAAAAAAGTGTCCTTTGGAAAATTTTCATTTAAAACAGGCTGATTTCCAGATTGTCATGGAGGAGGGATGGGATGGTCTACCTATATCAGAAGGCTCACTGCTGTGAGTACTTCAGACATCAGCCCCATAACAAGCTCCCAATAAGCTGAAATAATGAAGTCACCTCAGAATTAATTGTATTATTTCAACTTTCCTGTCTCTTCCCAACTTGGCAGTCGTAACACTTTTTGGGGTATTCTCTCCTCAACCTGCCTGGTAAGACACAGTGATATGAACAATGGTGAAACTTCAGACTGTGCTCCTGCACAATTCAGTTTTCATGTCAGATGCCCTCTGGGCTGCCCAGTCTCCTGGAGCTGATGAACACAGCAGGAGAGCAAGATCCATGGGTGGAACCACACCACTTTTCTCAGACAAAGAGCTGGCCACAGAGCACATTTCAAAACAGATTAACAAAAACAACAGCTACACACCATGACAAAGTGCATGTAGTGGAAATGAAAATATTTAGCCACAGATTATCACAGATCCAGCAATGTGACTACCGTGCATTGAGGACCAAAGGATTCAAAATAGTGACTGTATGTTTAGAGTTGATTAGGGAATCTGGTAAGGTTGGTCTGAAGGATCACTCTTTAAGCTTCTAAGAGTACAGTTGTCATTTCTCCACCTCTCCTACCCCAGGGTGGTAAAATAACAGTCTTTTCATACCTGTGTGTTGGCTGGGGGAGGGAAGAATTCCTCTGCTATTAAACACAACTTCTCATTAAATAGTTGACACCTTATACTTCTTTAAATGTTGTAATGTTTACTTTGCAAAACCCAGGAAAGCTTTTAAAATAAAGATAGTAGAGAGATTCTTAAGCCGGGTGTCCTTGCTTATCTGCTCTTTATCAACCAGCTATTGTTTCTGGAGGAGCTCGCTGGGGAAGGTGGAGCAAAGGGGGTTAATGCTCAATAGGTATCTATCAGTTCCCCTGAAGGAATAGCGCTGCTGACAGAAGAGCAACACTGGGCTCTCAGCTACTTCCTGCAAATGTGACAAACCAAAGAGGGAGAAAAAAACCCAACCAAGGGCTGCAGTTACTTCTTTCCTTTTTTTTTTTTTCTTTTTTTTTTCCTCCCTCTCCCAAAACTAGTTTTAAGAAATACATTGTCCTTAGGAGAGATAATCCCACAACAGAGAGTCCATTAGAGGTATTAAAGCATTGGCAGCGCCTGATCTACAAGAAGGGCTCTGTCCTGACAATAGACAATTAAAGCTGATAAATCTGCACTACTTGTTGCCGTTCTAATTCCTCGTAATTGTATGCTACTTGTCCCTGCCTCCTGCGTCCAGGGATGAAGCATGCTTCTTTAATCTCCAGAGTACCTGACCTAGTTCCTATGTGGTCTTTTCAGGACCTGTTTTCTTCCCATCTGGACTTCTTCCCTCCTACTCTCCTTTCTTGCTTCTCTGCCCTAAGCATTAAGAAGAGGTTACGATAGAGGGCACAGAAAACACCAGAGTGCAGCACCCGGATCAATAATTCTGGAGCCCCAGACAATGCACTAATCTGCAATAACAGCTAATCATGGTCAATTTGGCACACTAGTGATTAAACTGTACTTTTCATTAGGCTCAACAAGTAGAGCAGACGCACACTGACAATTCAAATTGCGCTATCAGTAAGAACTGCCAAACTCATGGGCACTTCTGCATTTGTAGCTGCTGCATCCCTAGACTTGCCAGACTAGGTGCTTTGTGGGGGCTAACCTGTTTTCTTTTGACATTTTACAAACTGGGCCTATCAGCTGTGTTTTCTATAAAAAGCAAGCTACTGCCTCATTCCACTGCCAGAAGTTGTCTTACTTAAAGGGTTCAGGGGGTGAAATTGTGACATGCAGGATGCTAAAAATGATCATCACAATTACGTGTTCCCTCCTGGTCCTAACAAAATTCTTGGGTCTATTTTATGTCTGAAAGATATTTGGTGGTTTTGTCAAATTTCTTTTTGTTTTCCCTTGAAAAAATCTTGGAAGCCTGCTGGTGACAGAGCAGAAGCATGAAAATGTGCATCACATGATTTAGAAGATTGAAAGCAAGTAAAAGTTACCTTGGGTCTATTCATTTTTCAAACCTGTTCAGCCAACCTCACAAAGTATTTGGAGACTCAAGAAGGGTTTGGATTTTTTTTTTTTTTTTACCCCTAAACTTATGAACAAGCCACTACTGTGTCCACCTTAGAAATCCACACAGTTATTACCCTTTACATGTCATTTTGAAAGTGACCTTCCTGTCACCCTCATAGAACAATTTCTTGTGACAACAGTTTATTCTGGTTGCAGTCATACCTAACGGACCCATTTTGCAAACTGCGCTGAAAGTCTCACCCGAGAGGTTACCATAATCTTTCTCTAAAGCACGGCATCAAATTCCAGGACTCCTAGAGACCAACCCCACACACTCAGAGGTCTCCTTCTGTTTGACTTCAGCTTATCATCCTTGTAGTAACTTGAATAAGTGTTAAAACTGCACTTCAAGTTGCTCTTAAAAAAAAAAAAAGAGCTTGGAAGATGTCAAACGAAAGCAGGAAATGTCTATTCTACTATTAATATTAATGAATCCCTAATGCATTTGCAACCCACTTGAGGTTAAGTCAGTCTAGTTCTTCTTCTGACAGCTACTCCTCATCAAACTTCCACTGCTGAAGATGTTGATGCTTTCCCTTTTGCTCTGTACTCTTTAAACCAAGTTTAAATCACACCAGAGCCTACCACAAAATAATGTATTTTATCCTAAGTGAACACAAAGCCTTGGAGACAGCGGTTTAAAACAGTACACATGTCTGCTCAATTTATCATTTTAAGATAGGAAGCTGCCGCAACAAACAAAACACCTCCCTGAAAGTGGGACAGCAGCAGATTGCGGTGCAGAAAGCTCCGGGATCTTTTGTTTTCCTGGAGAGCAACAACAGGGCTTTGCAGAGAAAGAAAACAGCCTCCCCTTGCTGAAATTTAAATCAGTTCATATAGAAAAGCCTGCCAACTGCTAGTTAGATGGTAGCAAAATATTGCAGATAATTCACTTTTCATGATAAAGCAGAAACAAGCAGGCATGCAGCACCCAGCAGGGGCTCAACTGATAAAACGGTGTCAAACTCAAACCATTTGTCAATTGGGAGGGAAGAGAGCAAGCTGAAAGATGGACTCAGGAAGTAGATTTATCTAGTGCGACACATTAACTAGTATAAATACTAAGGAAAAAGTAAACACATTTACCCAGCAGTATCTCCAGCCAGCAAAGAAAAGGCTTCTGAGCCTCAGACTCACGCTGGCCATCTACCACCCAGCTGTCAGCTAAAACAGCAGTAGCATTTTTCTTCTTGTGCAGGATTGCAATGACATTTAATTCATGGCACTAAAAGGTTTTATTAAAAGTGTACATTATAATTAAGCAAAACAAAAGCGTGACTCGTGTGCTGTTCTAGTCTCCACCCTCCACCCAGTAGCCAAACCAATAAAACCACCTTGGCAGCAAACAAGTCAGGTAACATACCCTGGAGAAGAGCACAGATTTGTTATAGAATCATTCACTTGGCGTCCGGCTTGTTCAAAACTGCCTTATCAGAAACTTCTGTGCCGGAGGCTCCTGAGGCAATGGAGGGGACTGACAATGCAGGTCAGGCACAGTAATTCGCCAACAGCGTAATGTGGGGCACATAAACAAACTGGAATAATGCAGGGCAGAAGGGCTCTTTGGATGTATGCTTTCCATTGGAAAGTATAAACAAATAACACAGTCTATGCGCAGCACATCTCTGCTACAATCACTGGGAAGAAGGAAAATGTTTCAAAGGTCTTTAGGATACCAACCCATAGCTACATGGCAACTTGTAATATCAAAGAATGGTGCAGCATATCAGCAAACCAGTTTAACATTCAATCCAACATAAACCTCAAAAGATTAACAGCAAAGTAAGTAATCTGCATCCTTCCCCCATCCCCCTCCAAAAAAAGAAAGGAGTTAGTTCATAAAGAAAACTACAGCACAGTTCTTTGTTCAGCTGTACCTTCATGTGTCCACGCAGCACAGGTTCCCCACCTCCAGCTTATGCATCTCAGGATTTTAGTCCATATGGAAAATCCGTCATTCACTCTCACACCCTTACACACACACACACATGCTCACGCACACCCCACCACACCACACCCGCACTCTTGCTCCCCAACACACGCTGCCTGGAACTGCTCCGAGGATTTTAGAATTTCCTCTTGCTAGCAGATTCCTCCCTCCTCTCACATCCACTCCACCCCGTTCTGTAATTAGGCTTAACAAGAGCAATTAACAAAACAAACTCCTCTCCACCTGGTGGCCTGATAATTCTGATTGTCATAATGTATTAAGATGTGTAAGCCAGTTTAAAATAAAGGTAAATTACAGCATTGCACAAGGGCCATTTTGCACCTATTTCTACTGCTTTTATCATAGGGATAACGAACATTCAGCCACGCCTCTAATTTAAAACATAAAACCCCAAAACTCACATCTGAACAGCAGAACTCAAAATTGATGCTTTTGAATCAACAGGACTATTTTGATTTTTTTTTTTTAGTTTGCTAGAGGGCAGCTTCCTTCTCCTATGCACAGCAAACTCCTTAGAAAGATTTTTCTTTATGGAATTATTTCGGGATCCTAAACATCCAAGGTGTAAAATCAAGTTTTAATGCATCTTCTGGCTTTGCAGTTGTCCATGAATAAACGGATTGCAGCTGTTCCTTTTACCCTGCCTGGTGTCTAATGGCATGATACAGGAGACCAAAGCCTCAACATTTTTCTGATGGTTTGTCTGTCTACTTTTAAATCACTTTCCTTCAGAACTTTAGTGTCAGAATCATAAAAAGAACCAATTGAGGACTAACTGATTTCAGGTGGTCAGTGGAGAAACTTTGATGTCCTTTGATTTCAGTGAGCTGTGGGTACAACACGCAGAGAAAATTTATAGACAGCCTGAATTCAGTTGGAAAACGTATCTAGTTCTTGTTCTGCTTATACACTCTGTGAGTGTGTAGTTAAAACTATCAATATGAAATGAGTAAACATATCAAAATCATAAGCATGCAGAAGACCCAAAAATAAAATCAGTTTGATATGTGACATGGATTTGGGTTCATGTGAACTGCAAAAACCATTCTGTTCCCTCAGTTACGTGCAATCTGATTCACAATACCATCTGCCAACTAACCACAAACAACTAAAAAAAGACAAAAAAGAAATAAACAAGAAAGACTGGTGTTGCTAGCATATTGTTGGAATCGTGCAGTTTCTGATAAGCTAGTTATGTTTTCTCAAGTCAATGATTTCATCTCTGCTGGGTGTCAACATTTACACAAGAATAATTTGGGGGGTCAGAAAGACATCAGCAAATGAGATTTCAAAAGGTTTCATAACAGCACAGATTGCTCAAACCCAGGGAAAGGAGGGTTTCAGCTTCCAGAAGTTCACTCTTCTGCTTCTTCATTCCTCCTTCCCTGAAACTGAGTCAAAGTTCTGTAAAAACCTACAACCAACCATCAGATTTGCAAGACAACAGACTCACATAAAAAACCCCAAGCTCTGCACTGAGACAAACGCTCCAAAATGTCAGCAAATGGAGATCTATTATGATGCAAACTCAGGCATTCTTTCAATTGGTAGGAGATGCCAGGAGATCTAGGATTGTGTACAGAAACTCAGGTCTGCAGTCCTGGCATACGATGACCATCTTTTTCTCCACCTCATTCGGTGTTTAGAAAGAAGACTGCTAACTAGAAGAGCCACTTTTCCAGATTTTTTTCTCTCTCCTTTCTCTTTGAAAGGCCCAGTGCCTTACTTTAACCACAGACGGTTCAAATGAAGACAACCAATTTTGTCTTGTATTTTTCCGCTTTGCTCATCAGAACAGCAGCACTTGAACGCTTCACAAACATCAAATAATGACTAATCTGATTTTCACAATACCTCCCCCATATGTTGATGAAGGTATTATTGCTATTCTCGCTCTGCAGAAGGGGTATGGAGACACAATGACATTAACATCAAAAGCATACATTAATTTTGGGATGCAGAGCAGCTGATTTACTCAGCACAGTGCATTATTTTCTATGTTCAAAGCATTTCTCTTCCTGGCATCTGTGATGGCTCTGTATTTTGCAGGGCTTCACATCAGGCACCCAGGAAGATGTCAAAACTATTGCCCACCCACAGAAGGCTTTGCTGAGATGCATTGGTATGAATCTTACTTGGAATCACAGGTAGAAATAATACATAGTTCTTCAGAGCAGAGCTCACCTGCTCTGAGAAGAGCAGCACTTCTTCCTACCATGGCTGCCTTACTTCCTTATGGAGCAGCAAAGGAGATGGGGGGGGGGAAGAAGTGTCTTAAAGATAACATTTTATTACATCACCCCAATTCATCTCCCCTAGCAAGCTTGTCTTATGCCTGAATGAGGCAAGTAGCCAGTTAACAGTAATTAAATGAGTAATTAAAGACTGTATCGTAATGCATAAGAGGATCAAATTGGAGCTAGGCAAACAACCTTAAACTCTGGAGAACCTGAATTTGCAATTTTAGGAAGGTTTTTCTACAGTTTTTACACCGATTTTTGAAACTGCAAATAGAAAAAGCAGAGATCTCATGGCCTGGCACTACTCTGATGCCTACACAGATCAAGAGCAGAGCTGAGATATTCTGATCTGCCACAGGCAGAGACACTGGCAGAGCTGGCTCAGAGCAACCATACGGTTGTTTTTGGCAAGGTCAGCACAAGCATTGTAAGGGATAGGACGCTTCTGTTGGTGGGTTTCATCAGGTGACAGGCTGGCAGCAGAGGAATGACTGTTTTCAGGCATCTTGATTTCATGCCAGGTGTGGTGTCAAGTGTGTTCTTCCTCTTCCAGTGCTTGACTCAGACTTTTGATTGGTTTCCTTGCCCAGCAAGTCCTCAGCTTGTTCCTCCTCACCCCTCTTGCAGTTTCCCTTTCCAGTCACTCACATCTACCACTCCCACACCCAGGCTCTTATGTACCAAGTCTTCCCATGAAGTCAGTTTCAGTCCCTCCTGGTTCCTCATCTGCACTGCCCTTCTTTCCTGTCCTGCTTTAGGCAAACACGGCACACTCTCCATCCCCAAGTGCCCCTTGCTGCTGACCAGCAGGCCTGGCCTCCACAGCCTCCTTGACAGTGTGGTGCAGTCAAGTCTCCCGGCATCTCCTGGTGCTCCTGTGCAGGCACGTAGCCCTGAGCTCACTTCGCATGTTGAGCAGACGTGGTGTCAGGCCAACTGGAACTCCAGTGACTATGTTAGTATGGCACTGAGCCCGAGCTAATAAGCCCTGGTGAGAAGCCGGATATATTAGCTTGGGCTTAGCACCGTGCTAATGCAGTCAGGCAGCTTTTGGATCAGAGCTGGCTTACATCCCGCCTGCTTTTAACACCGAGCTTGCTCATCTTCATCTACAATAACCCATAAAGATAAATCCCTTGGTCTTGTAGTAACCTTACTCTCAGTTTCCCTCTTCCCTGACACTGCTGATCTCCAGGCGTAGTCTCTCCTCCTTCATAATCCCCTCCAGGTTCAGATCTTGTCCACAGGCTTTTAAAAACAGCTCCTTTTGATGACTCTCTGGCCTTGGGATGCTTTGCAATGAGCACGTGCTGAACATGCACTCCTCTGCTCTCAGTTCCGGTGTTCCCTTCTAGACCCAAAAGCCTTTGCCCATTGAAGGGAGCCGTGATTCCCTCCTGCAGCTCCTGGGAGGGCTGCTCTGCCAAGCCTCTAGGCTGGCTTCTAGCTCCAAAGCAATTCTCCCAGGCATGGGAGTCAGAGATGGAGGTGGGGACAGGACTGGAGTGTGTTCTGGTCTCACTCTGACAGAAGCTCAATGCCAATGAAGCCCATGTGGAGATCCATGAACTGGGATGTGCTCCTAGCACAGGGGATGGCCTTTGAGCATCCCAGACAATGATAGTCACCACCCTCCCCTGCCACATATGCTGCCCGTCCCCAAGCCACTGAACCTGTCATTCAAACTTGTCCTCCAAAAAACAGGGGCTGTCATGGTGGAGATTACTTTTCAACAGAAAAGTCATCACACTCCTAAGATTAGCAATACAATTTTTTTCATAGCCAAATTCATGGAAATGACAGAATAGATTTTGGGGGAAAATGCATCCATAGGAAAGGAAAATGCAAGAAACACCTGACTCACACATTAAGAACATGGTAGATTTATGAGAACCTAGAAGTGGGATCTCCTAATGCAAATAGTCTGTCTTAGCAACAGGTGATGCTAGCAGGCTACTAGGTATCAGTTCTCTAAGATTTATTCTAGGGGGATGTTATCAAAGATTCTCCTTTGTATGAGAGTGAGAATATTGCCATCAGACACAAGTCACATAAAAAGCATGTACATAGATTTAAACCCTTTTTCCTTGGTCTGCTGTTTCTCTTTCAGTGACCCAAGTCAATGCATTAGAATTGTATTAATTATACAACATGGCAAGGTTTGATAGAGACAGAGAGGATGCTCCTATTCCAGTAAGTTTACAGAAGTTTCTCCTTTTCATCTACTAAATTCTTATGGGCAAAGAAGGCAATGGAATGCTGAGACTTCTAATTTTCATCAGTGTGAAGATTAGAAAAATAAACAAATGACTAGGTAATTGCAGTAGCTTGCTGTAATAAAACCAGATCCTTAAATAACTAAACTCATCACCAAATAATAATAATAGAAAATTTTGTTTGAAAGATTAATTTACACAAGTTTGTTCCAGCATATCCCTCTCATCTAAAACTATTAACACTACATGCACACAAATCAGGCAACAGGGAGTAAGGGAAGCTTGCAATCAGACCTAATGTCTTCCCTTTCGCTCAGCCCCCAGCACAGGACAGCCACTTCCTTTCTACAAACGCTTTGCTCAGATCTGTACGCAAGACAGGCCACATCTTCCGGGGAGGCTCAAAGTCTTTGCAGACACACAGTTGCCTTCAAAGCATCACTGGAAATCTGTGTGGGAAGACTCTAAAATATTAAAACCATCCTATACTCTTTTCTTCTAAGCCAACAACAAACCCCCCCTAAACTTATCTATCACTTCTCTGCTCAGTTTATTCTGGGCTGCAGAATAAACTTTCTGACTACTGAAAAAGATACACAAATGTGTAAGCTGCACCACATGTGCAAAGGAAAACAAGTAGAGAAAATATGTATGTCCCTTCCAGGAAGACAGTTCTTTTCCAGAACATTAAAATTATGCATAAGCAATTCCCCTATTACCAAAAGCAGGCAAAAAGAAAGCTGGTGTGAAAAAAATGCACTTCCAAATGTAGCTTATCTGTCCTAAATTCCAACTGACTTACCTTTCAGATCAACACTTCATTGCCATCTTGCCTGATTTCCTTCTCCCACAAGTAAACACTTGCACTGTAGGAGATCCATAAGTCATTTAAGCCATTGTGTTCAGTTTTAAGAAATCCCCATCTGAAAGTTTGCTACAGCGCTGGTAACCACAGCCCAGCAGCAAGCAGGACGTGGCACTGCTCCTCCTCGTGCAGGGCTCGGGCAGCCAGCCCGTGCTTACTGACTATAGACCAGAGATTGTCGTGTTTTTGTTTCCCCATTTCTACCCTGAGAGCCGGCCTTTGCAGCAGGATGACTTTCAGACACACATCCTTCATACCCTCTCCTTGCTGCCAGATGTCCTCTGCAGCCAGTTGATTTTTTTTTGTATTTCACAATAGCTTAACAATTTTAATAGAAATTTCCAGGCTACTACTCCTGAAAAAAAAAATATTAAAGAAGGTGGAGAGGCCAAAAGAGCTGATCTCAGTTAAATCTTCTGAATCTCTCTAATGTGACATTTCTTTCTGACTGTCAAATCCAGGCTTCTGCCAGTCCTTTATGTATGTATAACTGGATCCCTTTGAAATAAGGTCAAGCTGACAAGGTGTGGGGCAGTGCAACAGAGATGCTATTTCCCTGAAATACCCAGAATATTTGCACTGTGCTATCACAACCCACTATGCAGAGAGAAGAGGGCACTAACAGACCTTCAGAGGCTCCTTATCAGTTTCTGTGGATGGATGCTCCGACCCCACAGATAATGATGAGGATGAATCAACTGTTTTAAGTCTAGCAAGGAAGTAAAGACAGAGGTACCAGAAATTCAGTGTACATACTGGTTACTGAAAACAGGCAAGGCATAGAGAAATATTTTTTCTGATTTATTTACATAAAAATAAATTTGACTTTTGTAGAGTTGATGTGATTTTGTAAGTCACCACATCAAAGACATCTAAACAAAGTCCATCTACATGTTTATAAACATATACAAGTGTTTAAGGGACGCAATATGTTAAAAAAACCAATAATCATTAGTCTATGCTTCCAATTATATTCTTTCTTCAATTAGTCTTGAAGAAACTAACACCTCTATTAATCATTTCAATTAACTCCACGCACCACATGACATCCGCACCAGCAGCCCATATGTTGCGTTCCAATCACCCAAATATTAAAGCCTTTTTAATTGATTGATCTAAAGAACATTCAACAGGCTCAAGGT
Organism: Pomatostomus ruficeps; assembly: GCA_013400735.1. Classification (NCBI taxonomy): domain Eukaryota; kingdom Metazoa; phylum Chordata; class Aves; order Passeriformes; family Timaliidae; genus Pomatostomus; species Pomatostomus ruficeps. Next base: position 95,608 of record VYZT01014077.1, on the reverse strand, counting down.
GGCAGCCAGCCAGGAAATCCCAAAAGAAGATGACAAAAAGGTGGGGGTGCTAAACCAGCTTCCCAATTTGTTTTTCCTCTTCCTCCAGGGTTCACTAAGTTAATCCAATCACAGCCCATAAAGCCCCTTTTTAATAAAATAAATAAATAGATAAGAGAACACACATGTTGGCTTTCCCCCAGAGAAGCCCCCTCCACTAAAGCTGGAGAGCCATCCTGTTAAGAAAGTGCCGCATAGGAGGGTGCATTTTTTATCCAGCAGAAATATTTAGCTTGGCTGCCCGCCAGGGAATGCTGAAAGAATAGACTGAATTAGGGGATTTACCTTCCACGTGTTTGGCACGCGTCATTAGAGGCTCTGAAGAGCTTGACTCTTTCGCTCTCTCACTCTCTGTTTTTACTCCCCCCCACCAGAGCTTTGATGCAGAGAATAAAGTATGAGCTATAAAAGCAGTTGATGTGTTGCAGTTCTAAATGTTGGCATAGTGGCTTTTGTGCTGTCGAAGAAAACCGATGCCCAGTTTCCGAAGGTTTTGTTGGTTTTTTTTTTAATTCCAGTCAGGTATAGAGTGATACATTTTAAAAGCATTTGCTTTAACACAGAAAAAAAAGAGTAAGCTATTTTTCTTTCTCTCTTTACCTAACAACAACAACCAACAAAAAAGTTTTTGAAGTTTTCTGTAGATAGATTTAAACTTGAAGAAAGTGGCTTAGAAGTAAATTCCGTAAATGAAACTCCAACCACAGAGTATTTTAGGACCTCATTTGAAAGGTTAGTTTTGTAACAATAAGCCATGAATTGCTCTGTCATTTGACTTTTATATGCTGTCATGTGGACTTATGTTATTTTAAAAAACACTTCTTTACCTAAGTACTTTGGTCTTGCAAAAACCTATTAAGATCTATTACCAGAACGTGTTAGTAGAGGTGGTTGGTCTATACCTCAAGTAACTTGAGCACCTTCCTGGAATTTCTAATTTGTGAAAGGAAAGACTATATTTTAAGTTAGTTTTTGCCACCTTAACTTAGGCCAAGGAAAAAAAAAAAAGAAAAGGAAAAACCCCTATGGTTTCCAGATGAATAAAAGCATGCAGGTCCTTAAACCAACAGTAAATGCAAATGTTTGTATCTGGCACATGTGCCAACCCTATTTACAGGGCAGAGCCTTGCAGAACAACCCCCAGTGCCACTAACATCCATTCACTGAGCTGGTGTGAACACTGGGAGAGCCCTGCTGCAGCCACCTCTGCTGTACTGTCTCATGACAGCATCAGATAAATACAGGCCCTATTCACTCACAGTTTTTATTGCTATTGATTGAAACAAATCAGTTTAGAAGCTACTTGTTGACATGCTTACTCATAGCAAGATTCAAACAGAGTTTCTGAACTACAGTCCTGGCTGTATCTTTATCCCATCCTCACTTGCAAAAAAAACCTGGGTCTGACTTCGGTTCAGCTAAATTCATGCCACCAGATGACAGATCGCATGTGAATTTTCCTCTCTCTCTCTCGGTAAAACTAGTTCATTGGGCCTTGCATATCAGGAGATCCCGTGGGCTTCGGAAAAGCAACTTAAGGGATGGATACCAGCCCTCAGATGAAAATACAATATATTAACTCCAACACCAGAAGGGTGCTGAGGACCATCTCGCTGCTGAATGTAAATCACCTCAGCTGTAGGGACCTCCTCCTCGCTTAAGGGCAGATCCATAGTTTATCACTTCTTAAGTAAATCATTCATAATTCATAGCCAGGTTGAAAACCACACAAATAATGAGCTCTCAGTATTACTCAGCGGAAAGTGAGAACTGGAGTTTTCCACCTAAACCTGTAAAGGCTGACAAGTGCAGACATGGTTTTGTGAGCTCCTTCCTGGAGCCCATGTTTTTAATTCAATTTAAAGAAAGCTAGGCAGCCACTTCCCCCCGTCTTTGAAATAAAGATGTTAACATCCATGCTAATAATACAAACTACCCCTTCTTTTATCAAAGGCTTCAGCAATCACAAAGGCTTTCTTACCATCACAAGGAAAAACTGCAAAAATAAAGCTGCCTACTTCTGCTGCTAACGGGGCAGGTTTGGCTCTGTACACTGCACAGATGCCAGCCAGTGCCCAAAGCACTGCTTTATAAATCCATAGAATTGTTTCAGGTACAAAAGACCTTTAAGATCATAGACCTTAAAGATCATTCCAACCATGAGCCCAGCACTGCCACGTCCACTGCTAAGCCATGTTCCTCAGTGCCACAGCTACAGGGCTTTTAAATACCTCCTCCTAGGATGGTCAATCCATGACTTCCCTGGGCAGCCTGTTTCCCTACTTGACAATCCTTTCAGTGAAGACATTTTTCCTAATCTATCCAGTCAGAACTGCCCTTCATGCCAGTGGAGGCTGTTTCCACTTGTCACAGAGAAAAATAAAGTCCTCACTGAACCTCATTTTCTCCGGGCTAAACGACCCCAGCTCCTTCAGCTGCTCCTCATAAGACTTTTGCTCTAGAGCCTTCACCAGGTTTGCTGCCCTTCTCTCAACTCACGCTTGCACCTCAAAGTCTTTCTTGTAGTGAGGGGCCCAGAAATGGACACAGGGTTTTAGGTACAGCCTCACCAATGCTGAGTGCAGGGGGACAGTCACTGCCCTGGTGCTGCTGGCCACACTTTGCTGATCCAAGCCAGGATGCCACTGGGTTTCTTGGCCACCTGGGCACAGCTGGCTCACGTTCAGCCACTGTCATCTGGCAACCTCAGGTCTTTTTCTACTGGCCAGCTTCCCAGACACTCTTCCCCCAGCCTGTATGCTGCATGAGGTTCTTGTGAACCAAGGGCAGGAGCTGGCATTTCACCTTGTTGGACCTCATACAATTGACCTTGGCCCACTGGTCCAGCCTATCCTGTCCAGATCCCCCTGCAGAGCCTTCCTACCCACTCCTGCCCAACTTGGTGTCATCTGTGAACTGACTGAGGGTGAACTTAAACCCCTTGTCCAGGTAGTTGAAAAAGACATTAAACAAATCTGGCCCCAGTACTGAAACCTGGGCAACCCCACTGGTGATGGCCACCAGCTGGTTGTAATTCCATTCACCACCATTCTTTGTGCCTGGCCATCCAGACAGGTTTTTACCCAGTAAGGAGTGGCCCTGGCCAAGCCATGAACAGCCAGGAGTATGCTATGGGAGACAGTATCAAAGGCTTAACCAAAGTCCAGGCAGATAACATCCACAGCCTTTCTCTCATCCCCTAAGCAGGTCACCTGGTCATAAGGAGACCAGGTTAGTCAAATGGCACCTGCCTTTCATAAATCCACACTGGCTGAGCCTGATCCCCTGGTTCTCTTCTATGTGTCAAGATGATCTGCTCCATAACTTTTATGTTTCCAGTAGAGCATCTTTGCTGCTAACTGAATCTCCAGATGTCTGGCCATCCAGAAGCTGCATCCCGTACACTAGAAGTATTAGGAACTGCAACACATAATTCCCCATCAGTTGTTTCCATCCTGTCAGAAAACAGGGTATAGGCTGTGGACTGACAGTCCCAAATGGGAAAACTCCTCTGTGGGAAGACTGCAGGTTTAATAAAAGGTAATAGTGAATGAGCCACTCAGAGTAGCTGAGTTGCTAGAACACGGTGCTAATAATGACAAGGATGTGGGTTTGATCCCTATATGGGCCGTTCACTGAAGAGATGATCCTTGTGGGTCCCTTCCAATTCAGATTATTCTGTGAATTAAGATGTGGGTGCTTCAGGCTTGCATTCCATGACAAAGTGCCACAGGGCAGCATGTGCCTCTCAGTGTGAACCTGTAAGGGAAGGCATCCAGTCTTCCCCATGCCACTGGCAAAGGGCTGCCTTCCTGTAAAACACCCACTGACACAAAAGGTGCTTTTCTGCAGCTCTAGCCACCATCACACATGATCCCAGGAACATGTGGATTTCTGTGACTATAACTGGAAACTGCCTGCCTGCTTTGCCTCTTTAGTGGATACAGTGAGGCCAAGTGTATTTCAGTACTGTGACTGACATTTTGAAACTTAGGTCAAATAAACAGAGAGCATTGGCCTGACAATATCAGTTCAGTGGCAAATTGCTTGTCACCATTAAAACAAACTGGTGTTTAAACACAGTCTGCTTATCATATTTACAGAGTAAAAATATGACCTTTAAAGTGAAATAAAAGAGCTCTTCCCTCCCCCCCATCTCCTCCCTCTGTTTTTAATTAAAACCACAAACCAACACATGTATCCATCCTTCCTTCTGTGATAGCTTGGGATTCCACTCTCAAATACTATACAGATAAAACGAACATTTATGTGTTAGTGATTCGCAGTGCAGTAAATTCTCCTTTCCAAACCTGCTGTCTTCATTAAAATCTTATTTGCTTTGTAATCTCCTTTGATCGCTAAAGTTATAAGAAGCCCCCTCCTCTTCTTTTGATACTATCAGTGTAGCTTTTGACCAGAGAGCGTGATGAATTAAATGTATGACAGATATGACAGGTGAGGAGTGCTTGGAGAGGGCTTAAACAGCAGGGATAAGACAAAGCCCCCATTTAAGAACAAAACCCCTACCCGATGGCTAGCCCGTTAATGATCAACCACTCTATTTGTCCTGGTGGATGAGAAGCAAGCTGATACTACAGACAAAGCTTTGTTAGCCACGGGGCTGTTCTTCATTCAGGCCACACAACCAACTAATTGAAATGCCCAGTTTTTCCCCCTCAGGATTTGATTTACAAGCCAGGGGGTTTGTAGGTATACTCTTTGCTTTTTCTTTTTTTCCCCCTGTAATGTATTAATTCAGCTACCACAAGTTTACAGCTGGACTAAGTGGAATCACACCGTATAAACCTAAAAATCTATCTGCAGGGATCCAGCTAAACCCTGGAGAGAGACAAGTCCAGCAATACAAATCCAAGGAAATTTGGGAGTCAATCCATTAGGATTACCAAGCCTTTGATTTTGGAAGTCACAGGCTCAAAATATGGAAGTGATGAACTCTCTATCTTCCTTCATTTTAGCCTCTTCATAGAGGGCTTATTGACCCCATTTTTTTTTCTATTAAAACATGCAGATAAATGTGAACAGAACTATATTGGGTTTCCACTATATTTTAAATGAAGGAAGACATGAAAATATCTGCTTTCCTGAACTCATGAGTAGCACACCCTTTAAAATTTCATATGTAATTTCTACATTTTTAAAGCTGCGAAAAGCAAAGCCATCACTCTTCTCACCAGCTAACGGCCCCTGTTGCCCTCTCTAAGGTTTATGTTAATTTCCAGCGTGGTGTGCCACACCTAAATACAGAGCTCCAGGCTCAGGTAACTGTTAAACCACTGGCTGCTTCCCAGAGGTGAAGAAATCTCTGTGCCCCCTGCAGACCAGGATTATATTCTCAATGGGCAGTCTCTCATTTTGGCCTACCAATCTGCGGCTAGCAGAAGGCCAGGAGTTTCCAGGGATAGGTGCCAATGCAATATTCATTGTTAAACCCAAATGGCAAAGAAAAATTAGATTATAGGGATGTAGTAACTATCTGGGTGTAATGGAAAACACTACCTGAAGCAAGAGTAATTTTCACTTTCAGAAGAAATAAAGTTTTTATCTCTTTGCTTCTTCCTGTCCTGCCCTCACAGTGTGCTGTGACTGAATCATTCGTGCTGGTATCAGGAAACCTGTGTTCTGTTCTTAGCTCTTCCACAGGCATAATACGTGGCTTCCAGCACACCTCATACCTTTCTGTGCCTCAGTTTCCCTATATAAAAATGCAAATATCCCTACTTATTTCAGAAAAAACATGGTCCAGTGGTTTAAACCATAGAATCAAGATGTCTGCATTCTCAAACTGAATATGGTACCAATTTTTGTTGTCTTTGAAGCAACTACCCTTACCGACCCAAAGGGTCAGCTTCCCATGGAAAATGCTGAATAGCCAAAAGCCAGGCTTCCCAGTAGAACATAAGTGCTACTTTCTGAGTAAGTTATGTTTCTGTCTGGATAAGTGCTCAGCCTCACCTCGCAGTGAGACTGCTTATGTGGAATGGCAAAGAAAAGATGGTCCAGGCTACATCCAGCACAGCTTTGGGGAGCTGCTCTCGCTAGAAGGCCACACCGACCTTCTCTCCAAGTGCTTGTCTGCAGACCACCCAGCAGAGCTGGCCTGACTCTGGCTCAGCCATTACAGTCCTAATGCAGCATGTGGGGGTGTAAGGCTAAAGTTCCAAAACTTCACCACGCAGGACAAAGGGCTGAAATGATGATAGCTTTCCCCTACCCCAGGAAGCACTCTGGAACTTTTGGCCATTTTGCAGCAAAGCACTGTGTCTCTCACACTCTCTCCTCCTCCACTTTTCCTCCATGAAAAACCTCCCAAAGTTTTGAGTCCATTCAACTCAGGATAAGTAGCAATTTGAAAACTTCTGGAGGGCAGAAAAAGCACTTCCTGTCTGGCTCTATCTCATGGTTCTCTGACTCACTGGACACTTGCAAAGGTTAATTAAACAATGCTTATATATTCATGATACGTAAAGTCCCAGACAAATTATAGGTGTTAACATTATGATGCATAAAAGGGTCATTCAGAGAGAGCAATCTTATAGAAATAAAGAGGGAAATGTTGTTAACCTCACAGAAATACACATTTTTTCACTACGGACTCCAATAAAGCTACCAGGATTGTCACTAACCTTGTACTGAAAAAAACCAGACTGATTTTTAGGAAAAGAACACAGGGAATCAGATCAATAAATAAAGGGGAAGTGGGCTGTGGGAACAAAAAACACCCATTAATCTGGTGTATTTTGTTTTTGAATGTGCAGATCTGAACGGAAGCTGCATTTTTTCAGACAGCTTTCCAATCTCCCTATTAGATATAATGTTATAGTCTTATTACACATGTTGCCTACTAGATGTGCTCTGACTTTTATAGATGTCAACCCCATTTCTTAATTCAAGACATTTGTCTCTTGTGATCTCTGCGCCTCTGGGTTAAGAGTTCCAGCCAAAGAGGTGAGCCAGCTTTGTATTTGCAATGCAGCCATAAAATCCTCTGGTGCTACATCCCTGAAAACTGCTGCTGCTCTGCAAAAAGGCCTGGATTTCGTCTGTCTGCAGCTCAGCACCCAGAAAGGACATTTTGCAGAAGGGCTCAGTGGACATTCAGGAAAACTGCTTTCAGGACCTTATCTGAAGGACAATACTTAACTTTCACCACCTGGGCCTGGCCCCTGAAAGGAAACAGTCACACTCAATTATTGTCTTTTTCTAGACAATTACTATTTAATCAAACCTCCAGCTGATACTAACTGGTGGAAAAAAGGCTATTTTTAGTCAGGACAGTGATTCCCCCTCACTCCTTTCATCTATGAGTAATGTATTTCCTTTTGCTCTCAGTACCACAAATGAGTCCACACCAGATGCTCAGTATTAGGTAAAATTAAAAATGTGGGCATCATACCCTTTGAAAGATGCTTTGAACTCAAATTAATATACCTAAACCCACTATTTAAATTAAAGATATCCTGTCTCTCTGCTGTGTAGTTTTCCCTTTTATCAGAAGGGGAATTTTAGTCCATTTAAAAGTTTTTGGTTCAGCTCCACAGACCACGTTTTGACTTAACAACACATTGTAATTTCCTTTTCGCCACAAGAATAAAGGAAATGTATAGAAGCAACACCATAATCTTGTCAAGCACTCTCTTTCGTTTCCCTGAACAAGCCTGTTTGAGAAAATGTGAAGCCTAAGATTTTTAAGATGTTATCTGGAAGATGTTTAGATCATGGAACACTTTTATTGAAAACAGACGTATGTATTTTTATGCATCTACTGATGTACCCACACACATAAAATATATGCCTACTAAATTCTTTTATGGACAAGAACAGAGCAGTCTGAAATCTGAAGAGGTTTTGCAGAGTTCAATCCTCTTGCCTCAGCATTTTACCTTTTCCAGACTTTTGCCCAGCATGGATACTCGAGAAAGTCCCACCAGGGAAGTAACAACCAGGGAGTGCCTGCAGCCAGACTCACCTGTGAGCAGGGCTCTGTAACTGCTGTCAGAAGTAAAAACATGGGAGCAGTGTAAAATATGTTTGATTTCTCATGTATCTCTATGTACATATGTAAAATGGGCTCCTGCACTACTTGTGCCATTTATTTGCATTTTTGATCTTTTTCAAAACACAACTATTTAAATGCAACTGCTCTGCTTCTGGAGCTATGGGACTTGAGGCAGTTTGCTGAACGTGCTCAGACTTAACATTTCATAAGCAAACACCACCCACCTTCACATTCAGTCCATCCCCTCCTGATGTCTCCCTTGGTGTCATCACTGACAAAATTCAAACTACAGACAGAGGTGTCAGAGCTGCCTCTACCCTTTGGCACTGAACCATGTAGCTGTGAGTTCCCTGGGTTAGGACCTGTGGGACCAGGAGCCACGTCCTGCTACACACAGCAAGCCTGGGAGGCACCCACATGTGCTCTGGAGCATCCAAGTGTGCCTGGGATGCTGTTCACTCTGCAGACCCCAACGTCTCCCTTGGTCCTTGGCAGCTTCACCAAGGTGCCAGTGAGGCACTGGAGGGCAGCTTGGCCCTGGCCACAGCACAGCACAGGGAGGGGGACCTGCCAGGAGAAAACCCAACCACTAGGCTGTAGTAACTGGTGCTGCTGAACCTGCTGTACTGGACAAGTGCAGAGGTAATAGTTGGTAGTGTTAATGATGCCATGGAAACTACTTCAGGACAAGGCAAAAGAGCAAGTTAAGCATCTGCAAGTTCTCTCAGTGCCAGTTAGACAGTGATAGTAAGAAAGTTTATCCCCAAGAGCTTTCTCCTCACCGAAGGTGTTGAGTTAACAGGAGGCGACCTCTCACTGACCCACAGGCAGCATCTGCAAGTGATGTGTGGCAGAGGCGGCTGGGAAGCACTTCTCCCAAACAGCGCCCTTTCAAAACACCACTCCGAAAGGCAACGGCCAAGGTGACCCCAAGAGTCAGCCGCCCAGCCCTGGCCAGTGTGCAGGACTCCCTTCAGTCTCCCTTCACCCTCCTGGGATTTCATCCATCTTCATTTGCTTTTTCTTGCTGCCATTTCCTCTGACTTTTCAAGCTTGGGACACTGGTAGCTATTATTCATTCTCTTGTTTCTTACCAGCCACGCAGCTAAAAGCTGCAACTTCCCATCAATAAATACCACATCAGTTCTTATTTAGGCATTATTTTAATTACTGCATTTTTTTCCTCAGGTATTTCTTGAGCAAAAGCAGAGTTTACTGCATTATTACAGTTTCGAAATCTAAGAGAGAAATATCTCAATGCCATTACCAAGTGCCACTCTGGGTAACCACAAAATAACTTGCAAATGAAAACTGAATAGGAATGAAAATGTAACTGAGGTATAAAGAAAGTAACTGTCCAAACCATTGAGTGTGAGCAAGTATGAACAAACCTCATAATTGTGTACCTTTTTTGTCTATAAAAAGGGTGAAGACATGAAGCAGCAGGACTTAACACTTCCGTGACAAACAATGGTGTAAACACCAAGAGGTTTTCCAATTCCCAGCTACAACAAACCATTTAGCTCTGGGTAATTCCAATACTTTTAGTCATCAACTTGCAAAACTGCATAACTCGTATTCAGTTGACATCAATCTGAGTAATCTTGTTGCCATGTCTGGTTAAGAGAAGACAGATAATAATATATTTCGGTTTCACAGTAGGGAAAGAGAAAGACAGCCCTTCTCTTCCTCTCTGCTTCTCAGTGGTTCAGGAAGAACAGGGGAGAAATGGAGCTGTTGAGAGGGGAGAGAATTAACATGGGAGATGAAAAGGCAAGCAGGGCCCTAGTAACAAATTTGAGCACAGGATCATATTCACCATTCTAAGAACAGCCCCCAAAACTCTAATACTTCAACCTTCCTCCCCAAATGTGAGAAGGCAGGTCTCTAGCTTGCATTAGTGGATAACAGTGGTGAGGAAGGCATGCAGCTGGTGACAAGAACCTCTTAGCTCAATACAAAAGACAGAAAGAGTCTGAGATTTTGTGCAAGAGGAAGAGATCTAATGACTTCCCCAAGGTTTAACTGAAAGCAGACAGCAGGGATAGGAGCTGAACCCATGAGTCCTGAATCACAGCCATTCGTCTCAATCACAAGACCCTCCTTCCTCCTGGATAGTTTGCTCTATTTAGGGTAATCAAGAAAAAGACTGCCTTGTCCTCATAAACCAGGAAGAAGGTCAATGGGTTCCAAAGGAATGACAAACCTTGTTATTGCTCCAGAAGCAGAATGTTGTTTCCTATGTTCGTCACCTGTGTTGAATCAAGATCAATTTCAATTGTATTAGGTTAGAAAATGCAGAGCCTTTCTTAGAAAAGATGCAAAAGAGCATGTCCGCCCATGCAAAAGCCTGCAGAGCCAGCTCCAAGTGCCGCTGGCTGAGGAAAGCTGCAGCATCCCGAGGGGTATCCTGGCATCAAGTGAGCGACGTGGACACATCAGCAGCTCAGTTAATAAGCTTTACAGCTCAGGCACACAAATTCAGGTTCTGGGACATGCACTGTTTCTAAGGCTACCTCAACCACTGCTCATACTCCTGAAGGCTGCCAAACCTTGTTTCATCATGGAAGCATGATCTTTCTTGCTTTCTGGTTCTGCCAAAGTTGGGAAAGGATATGGTTGTGCTCTATCAATGTGTCATGAGGTAAACAGCAAGGAGCTGTTTCTTGAGTTTTTTCAGCTAAAGATTTTCACAAAGAACAAAGCTGTCCCAAGCAAGTTCAGACAAGAAGTTCTTTAGTCTAAGAGGGGCTTTTCCATCACAGCAGTGAGGCAAAAAAATGCCAGCCTTGGTAAGATGGGCCTCATTTCTTAGTAGAACAATTTTTTTTATGAAGTTGCTTTTTCTATCAGAAGACTGTGCTGAGTGACTGAGGAAACCTAGACTCATCTTTTCTAACAAGTCTTCTAAGGTATTTCTAAGAAATATCACAGTGGTCTAGACATTCAGCTACTTCCAGAAGGGTGAACTAGTAAAGCATTATGCAGACATTTTTTTTCAGGGCAGACCATACACAATACATTTTCCGTTTTTGGAAAAAATTCTAGCTGACTGAGCAGTATATATGCATGTGCATGCCCATGAACTCACACTATTTTCAGTATCAAGACCATCTTCAAGCAAATTCTCACTCTTATAATGCATTTATCTTATGTAAAACAGATGCATGTCTTTGGGGTAGGCTTTTGTCTTTTAGTTTTAGACTGTGAATACCCCTTTTAATTAAAACGGGAAATACAAATTTCCTCATTTATTTCCAAGCCTGAAGCCCACTAGCACAAGCAGACATCTGCAGATTCAGCTGGAACCCTTTCAACATCCCACAATAAGTCTGCTGGATAAATTAAGAATCCTTGGACATATATAGACCAGTGCAGCTCCGCTGAGCTGTGCCCTTATACACCAGCTGTAGCAAAGCGGAACTAGTAGTGCAGTATCCATCCCAAGTCCTGAAACTCCATCTCCAATTGGAGTTAAACAGTTTTTATTACTATTTAAAAGCTGCATAGCTGATGATAATGCCACCCTTGTTGGCAACACTTTTTTAAAGTCTCTGCTCTGTGCTGTGCCTAGAGGGATGAAGACCAACTAAATGAGGAACACAGCAAACATTGCAAATGGAGATTATCAAACTGCACAAGAGGCAAACTGGGTGAGGACACCTAATTATCCTTAATGCAAAATAATTCAGTCCTAACTTTCTCATTAAAATACGTATTTTTTTATTCCTTTTTCTTCATGTACCCAAATGAAGGCAGAAGCAGTAATTTCCTTTCCCGATGATGGAAGTGATACCAACTATTATGTCAGTAATAAGTGAACTTCCTCCCATCCATTTCTGTCGCGTTAATGTCATCTGACTCAAATGCAATTATTAAAAGTGGGCTGTTCGGTTCCAGCAAACTAAAGGCTTGCAAGTTTATAGGTACAATTGCTTCAGGCCCCTCCCACGGGTGACCAGATAGGGTGTCTATTGAGTGGACTCAAAGAAACACATTTTCACACCTGTCAGGCCTAGATTAATATCACTGCTAATTGCACTTTAAGAATGGCCAATTAGTTCTAGTTATAGAAGCTTTCGTGGATAAGGGAGAGAAGCAGCCTGTTATCACCATCAGGGCTCATTGTTCCCCTGAATAGATTTGTCCCAAACTGCGCGTGCCTCAGCGGTTTGACTGGAAGCCCTGCTGCACGCCACTGCAATGACGCCTTTACCCCGGCCCTAAACCCGCGTTAATGATGATAGAGACAGCAGAGGTGACCGTAAACATAAAAGAAAACAAACTAGTGCTATGCTGAGATTTCAAAGCCAGAAAGGATTTTCAAGCCAGAAGCGGTTTGCTGCAGTTCCTTAATAATCCAAACTTATTTTTTGTCTAAGATAAAATCTTGCTTTTGCTCTAAAGCGACAGTACCTTGTAATAAAATACTTGCTCCAGCAAGGAAAAAAATGTCCAGTAATGCGGCTGAATTTGCAAAAAGCTGCTAAGTGAAGCTGTGGCCTTGAAGTGGCAGCCTGAAGAGTGGCACTGCAGCACCAACACCACTGGTGGGACACTTGAAAACAAATCAGGGACCAAGGGTTAGTCCAGCCATTGGAACACGACAGGAAGGCTAGTTAATAAACACCAGCTAACCCCTTCAATTACAGCAATAAATTGTTCAATTGGTTTAATGTCCACAGGTTCTGCCCCAAACACCTCTGTGAACTGTTTAATTAGCAAACTCTTGCATCACTGGACATTCAGATCCTGGTGAGTGTGGGGGACGCTCGGCTCCTGGGAAGGGCCCTGGTGCCCCACACAGCTCGACTCTGCAGGGCTTGCCTTTGAACCACACAACCTGCCATGTTTTAACAGATTATTCATTCAGTGACACCTATTTTTTAAAACAAAATTAATACTGTGAGGGCAAAATACAGCTCGGTTGCCATTCTTTCCACATCAGTTTTCTGCATTCCGATAAGAAGCCCCACAAACTACAGCTTCTCACCTGCTGTGAGATTAGATAGCCGTGCACATGAGACGGGTTACGCAGCACTGGAGATACCGAGTACCTGGAAACTGCATGTGGTACAAAATAGACCTGCAGATTAAAAGTCAGCAAGCCTATTTCTTGAAAATATTTAACACACTGAATTTGGAATTATCTCACCGAGAGTTAAGAATATTTGAAACACTGCAAAATGATTTATCATTAAGATTACTGCTGGCTATGAAGAGTATTTAGAGAATATTCATGAGGCATATGCCACAAAAGCATTAAAAAGTACTGATACAAAACCAAGTTTTTGGTAAAAGCTATTTTACAAAAAAACCCCAAACAAAAAAAAAGACATATGTAAGTTGCCTTCATGGGACTTTTAATCACTGTGATAAACCACTAATAGTACATATTCTGTTACTTACTAAAAGCCACACACTGATGCAGTGGGAAAAAATGTGCGGCTTTTAAAAATGTTTGTATAAATAAGATCCATTTACCAGGAATTTCATGTCTGAAAAACAACTATAGGAGATAAGTACTATTTGTTACGTTTAGACAATGAGGAGAAATTGCTTTTCGCTGATGAAGTTTTCTTAATGAACTAAACCCAAGGTAAATTTATCACAGTTGGGAGTAAAAATACGTACAGTGTTTGCCTGTGGAAAGACATAAGTGATCATTCCCTGTCTCTCTAGCAAAAGTACTTCTTTGGAAAATGGCTTTAGGCAGAAATGTTCATTTAGAACAAATTTTTTAGTAACATTGAAGAAATCGACTATTTTGCACTTCTGCCTGTGAGGTTGAGCCAGGATCCTCAAAGCATATCCAAAGAACAGACAGACAATTCTGTATTGGGGAAGGATATGGTTGTACTATGCCCCATCCTCCACTCTGCAAAAATGCACAAGCCATTGAAGTAAATCCAGGATGCTCCTGGCTAAACTCGGTGGCTCCTGGGATTCCTCTCCTGAGTACTGTGTTCTCCCACTGAGCCACCTGGAGAGCCTCAGCACCTAATTCAAGCTCGAAGATTCTCCTCCAGGTACGTATCCGACGGGTCCACATCCACTGTGGGAAACCCGTAGGTTCAGCGTTATTACTGCCTCAGGTTTAAGGATATAAATGGTCTTACTTGATTTAACATGCACATCTTGCACCGCTAAGCAAAGCGAACTCTTTACATTCGGGTTCACAGGAAGATGTCTGTTGACTTTAGTAGTCACTGGGTCAATCTTGTGCACAGCGATTTGAATGCAAATTTTATTCTTTCTGTTGCCAGACCGCTCAGAGAAAAAATACTGCAGAGAGACCCTTTACTGCTAACAAATGACGTCAGTTACCTCACGTATATGTGTAGTGCTTAATGTGCAAGAAAACAATTCTGTTAAACTGGTGCGTATTAAAACCTGTTCTGTTAAAAGTTGTGTACTGACTCTTGCCGAATCCAGGGGTTTAATGTCTGTGCCGCTGGAGCGGACAATGTAGAACTACTCTCGGTTTTTTGTTTTCTTCTTTTTCTTTTTTTCTATTTCTCTTTTTTTCCCTTTCAGTTTTGTAGTACTAAGAGAATTAACATCTCTGAAGTCTCGGGGTCTGAGGACAGGCTTTCAGGCGACACCGATTAGCACTGCCTCGCTGAATTAAACAGACCGAAACAATTCAGGCCATTGACAAATCCACGGGGGCAGGGTGAGGAGAAACTGCAAATTAGGAAAAGAATAGAGGACACAATACCAGCACTGATGTCCTGGCACACAGGCTTTTATTCTGGAGATAGTTTACAAGCGGTTCGTAACCTTTGGACTCCAGACAGTCTGTAGAACCAACAAGAGGAGGTTCAAGATTTGGTCTGAACTTTCCATCCAGCCCCAGAAGTGTCAATATTTGGAGGATGCACAGGAACTCATAAAGTCTCCCTGAAATGGATGTTAGTGAAACAAAACAAAAAAACCCCCCTGAAACTTGTATTCATAAAGTCTTTTTAGACTTTGTAACTTTAAGCCAAGAAACTATTAAGGAGATAAAAATGTGTAACTTTGCTGTGCTTAGAAGAGGAGTTTCCCAGCAAAAAAGTGAATGCATTTTTGTTTAACAAACCTGGAGTTCAAAAGCTGCCTCTCGTTCCACCTTCCTAATTTCTGATTTGATTTAAAAATTTTGATTTATAAGTTTAAACTTTTAGCAGTTAATAGAATAACTCCTAGAAATGGTGCAAGTGTGATTTTTCTGCCAAAGAAAAAAGTGACGAGAATTCACAAATCAAAATCGTGTTCCAGGCCTGCCAATATTTCATTGATCTGTTTAAAATATGTTAATCTTTCTTTCATTCTGTATTATAAATCAATTCAGTTATCATATCAAACCATACTCTGTCAAGAGAAAACTATTTAAACAAAATAAAAAATTAAGATTTTGTTCTTTGATAGTAATTTTAAAAGACTAAATAAAAAATTACAGGTATGTATTTTATTTTGTGAATGAAAGATGCTTAAAATAATTCTGTATGCCAGAGACTTTCATGTCATGCTAACTAGGAAGTGACATTTACTATTAACTTAGTTGACAGATCTTTTGTGCAACCAAAGTCAAATGAAGTATACTGTTAATAAATAACACAAAACTAGAAGAAAAGAGTTGTCTTTTAATTCTCTAGTCATTTTCTTTCTTGTCACATGTCTAGTGCTCTAAGTCACAGGGAACTCAATTGAATTAAATGTACTTACACCGATGCAAGGGTAACCTAAATAAAGAGGGAACTGAGTGCCCAACAATATTTTAACAAAGAATTTTTATCTGGTCAAAACCAATACCTTAAATGCATCAAATCGTAAACTTCTGTCCTGAACAGGAGCTTCTATGGGAAGCAATTGATGCTATATAGTTAAAAATCTACCACTTTATACAAAGCTAGCTTGTTTTTGATATGGATCACTTCATTCATCAAGGGAGGAAAAGTTAGTCTGAAAAAGTAACCATAAAGAGACAATTTCTGATGTAATTAATGTATCTTCTACTAGTCAGGATCAAAAGAATGAAATACCAACTTACTCTGCCCATAACTGTGGAAAAGTAAAACACTGATTTTGCTTTAGATATGCTTTTAAAGCCTTCGATGCTGAGTTCTGGATTTCTACCTGTAGGAACAAATAATTTGCTTATTCTCAAAAAACCCCGAGTTTTCTTATTTCAAATGCATAGAGGGGAATTTGTATTTGCCGTTAAAAAACAAGCAAACAAACAAAAAACAACTTAAACAAACCCACACTATTATAAACTCATCCAGAGCCAGTGTTTTTAAACAGTTCAGATTTAAGATACTAACTCAACCCAATTTATAAGACAAGATGATTAATCAAGATGTTCATACAATGCTATCATTGCAAGAACTGTGTGCTTGGGTGAGAGGTCTCTCACACACACAAAACGTAGACTTATGCCTCTATGAAATTTCAGAAAACAAGACGGTTATCCCATATGCTTAATAACAATCAATTTCCACAAAGTTTTCAAAGCCCCCAGCATACAAGATCCACAGTTTTGACTCACCTTATCTATTAAGTTTCTGCCTTGTACAGAGAGCTCCAAGTTCCATCACTATCTTACCCCTTCATTCTCCATACAGAGTATCTCCACACTGTAACCTCCTGTGTAAAGCATGATTTTGCTTGTTTCTCTCCCCTTTCTCAAAGCCTTAGCACAAAGTTACGCCAGCTATCCTGAGAAGCTTTACACTCTGTCAAGCACCTGTTCGGACCACAGTCAGTTCAAAAATCAAAATAACAGCTGAGTTGAAGTCAGCCACCCTACACACTTCAGAACTTACTCAAAGACCCTACTACCCTCATCCCTCTTGTCTTGATTTGAAAACAGCAGCTCTAGTAACGTGATGCCTTCCTTCCCTTCCCCGTTTGAGCAGGCAGTGAAAGCCCTCCTGCTGTCTTCTACTCCTAAGAATAAAGCTTTAGTCTCCAACCTGAAGTAGCTTGCCCGCAGAAATAACACAACGCATCCCACATTGATAGCGTTTGTTTAAGGAACACAGGTTCAGCAGAGCCAGTTAACCATTAGCTAGCACCCATACAGATCATATTACACTCACTGTGCATGCTTGCTGAGGTATCCTTATATGAAATTTGGTTGAATGGAGCCACTGGGGTTAATCAGTCTTCTCTGAGCATCACTACAGGGTAACACCAACACAGAACATCACCATGAACACTGAGCCAGCGTCAGGCACAAATTCCATGTTTTAGAAAAGATGGCTGTCAAATACCTCACTGAAACCATTCAAATGTTTATTGCCAATACCAAAAACTGCTCAGATGGAATTCACAGGCACTAAAAATCATAGGAGATGTTTGCAGATTTAACAGATATCCCTAAAACCCTTCCATGCAAACATTCTCCTACATTCATCTAAAACCCACTCAACTCTACAGGCTGAAAACAGCAGCTGTCTTCCTAAAAAATAGTGGAAAGTTACCATGCTTCTTCAAATATTTTTTTCCTAGAGTCTCACATGTTAATTATGCTGGTCAGAAAATTATTTAGTGCTGCCATTATTTTGTATCAAATCTTGTCTTGAAGTCTTGACAAAAACTTCGGCTGCAACAAAACTCTATCATGTCACACAAATCATTTTGTCAAGCCCAAAGCACAGGATTTAATATTATGGACTTTTATTACAAAATCTTCCAGACAGCACAAGCAAGAGCACGGTGCCAGGCATCACGATAACATGCAGAAAGACACCTCACCAGCTCAAAGAGTTTGAAAGAGGGGAAGTGGCATTACCTTCACTTCACAGGACAAGTAGAGTGTGTGTTGAGGCTTAGAAAGATTAAGCCTCTTCTCCTGCAACTTCAGACTTAGCATGGCAGCTATTAACATTGTAGAACTTTTTTATGCATGCGAGGGCTCACCAGCACCAGCACTGAAACACAAAGGAATGTCAGTCTCCAGTAATTTTGCCTGAAACAGATGCAGGAACAGAACCTACATCTCTCCCACATCCTACCCACAATTTTAACAACCCCAGCTTTACCCCCTTTTTACACCTATACATCCCTCTTCTTGTGACAGTTGGTGCTACCCTCTTCCTGGTTCATATTAATTCAAGATCCAAATCTAATGCGTAGCTTTTCAATCTTCGTAGCACAAATAAGATTAATTTTTAATTTTAAGGCCCTGATTCAGCAAAACATTCAACTACATGCTTAATTCTATCCCTATTCAGTAAAGTACTTAAGTATTTGCTTAATTCTCATTTACTCTGCTGAGACTTGAACATGTGCTTAAAGATAAGCCTCTTCTTAAGTACTTTGCTGAACTAGGGCCTAAACTGTGACCTAGGAGCCAGAAAGAAAAGAAAAAAATAGATCAATAATGTCCAGTGTTATTTCCTCAAAATATTAGGCTAGCTGACTGCAGAAAATGAAGAAAAAATAAAAATCACTTTGATTCAATTAGTAGAACAGCTAGTACAGATGTTGCATTGGAAGAGACAAATTTTATAAACTCTTACTAAAAATATATCTTCAAAAATTCCCTCTTGTTGCCCATTTATATCTACAAATATGCCTTATGGCAATGTGTTGAACCTACCACTCAGTCTCAGTCCCGTGACTGGAACCTTGAAGTTTTTCAAGCTAGGTACCTGACAGTTAAGAAAAAAAAATTTAGAGCAGAATCCAATTTAATAGGTACAGTTGAACAGAATTCAGTTTTGCATTATCTTAAGAGAAAATTAAGGGAGAAGTTGGGAAGATGCCAGGGAAGGACTCCATAGTAAAAGCACTGAGGAGAAATAAAGATAGACTCTGGTACTCCACTAGAAGAACTGCCTGAATTTAGTCACCATCAACAGAGACCACGTTTATTAAACGCACACTGTGTAATACTTCTTCTTGCTAAAAGGTCTCATCATGGGTGGATCCTTGGGCCAGTGTGGAGAAAATACAAGACTGGGATCAAAGAAGCCCTTGGCAGGTAGGGGGAAATGTGTCTAAACATCTAAGTTTAGGCTTAGGTAGCAGAGAAGGCAAAATAGTATTAAATTTTATTAAAAAAAAAAAAAGAGAGGAGAAATAAATTGGCTAGTGGCTTATTTCTATCAGGCTGCCCTGCCCTTATCACCATGAATCATTCCATCAAACATAATCGTCCAGCTGTAAGATCCTAAACTGACCAAACATACTCTTTTTATTGCAGGCTTACTGTTCAAATTAAAGCTATCTTGCCTGTTTCAACGATATCGAAATTCAACTGACATGGCCAGAAAGTACTGGGAAGGTGTAATTCAGGAAAAACATCTGCAGATGGAACTTACATCCTATTTCTTCCAACAATCTATCATTTCCTGGCAAAAAATCTGGTGAAGCCCATGTACTTAAATCGGATACATGCTTCTAAAGTGTAGAAAGATGCTTTCACTAGGTGTGTGCCCATGCAAATGGAACTCAATGCTCCAGATGAATTCCACCCTTGGAGAAACTGACTCATTGGAATTTTGCCAGAAGAGTCCCTCTCACAAGACCAAATATGTGTCACTGACAGGTCTTCTGTTGGTGAGTCTTTCATGTCAGCTGCTGCTGCTACTCTTCCTCCAGGAACTGCATTTCCTCTGTAGCTGGGGTCCCTGTTTTCATCTACCTTTTGATTTCTAGCTAACAGGAATGCTATTTAATCTTTACAATTCCTAACTTGCACATATGCTTAGCTTCACGTACTGTGAATGGTTCCACTGAAAGTCTGAATTATAGCACATAAAGCTAAAACATATGCCTTAAGCGCCTGCAGGATTGGGGCCTGAAAAATGGAGTATTTACTAGCTATTACCCTTTTGATGGATCCATCCCACTATAATGATGGATAAAAGTGTTTATTAAAATCTTTGAAGATGAGAGGTGCTCCGTAAGTACACGTGTGGGGTAGGGGAAGTGGAAAGATCTAGAGACACAGATTGCACTGGTTGCCCTGATGTTTGCCATAGAAACCACACATCATTATTAGCAGCTGAAGGATTAAGAAGCTTACGTGGTTGAGGCAGTTTCTCATATTTTGGACAAGCACAGGCAGATAGCAGAGGGTGCAGTTTCATGGCTCCCACCTCAGTTCAGTCCGCAAAAGGAAGATGCCGCACAGGGACACACCACTCCTTGGAAGGCTCTGCTGCAGCAACACCCACACTCAGCATCAAAATGTGGTCACCCCTGTCACATGGCCTCGGTCTCCTACCCATGGCCAGTGGCTACGACAGAGGATGGTGAAGGGATGAGAAATGTCCAATCTGTATTCCCATTGTCAGGATGGTAGGAAAGGTCACTCAGCGCTGCCCTTCAATCATGCGCAGAACCAGGTACCTGCTGTCCCCTCCTAAGCTGCCGGGGCTGTGGGGTATGAAATACTTCCTAACAAAAAGAAACTGGATCACTTGCCTGGGGGAGCCATAATGTGTGTTCTGATGACAATGAAAGACAGCTTTGATCCCCACAGCAGCCACACATCTTTGATTGCAAGCAGCAAGCCCACCTCAACACACTTACAATGTGTGTACCAGCCTCCTTCCTCCCACCAGGCTGGATGTCAGGCTAATCAGTTTGATCTGACAGATTTTAATTAAATTAATTAAGATCTTTCTGAATGGACTTGATTGGTGTTCCATAGAGGAATCCCCCATGAAAAGGAACACTGTCAGGAAAAGCACTAATGTTTTCTCCTCTCTAATGAGAAGTTTCTTGGCTTGTTATTGGATTTTTTACACCATTAATAAAAGTACTTTATAAACACATAGCATATGATGGGTTTTGACACCCTGTGATATTAAATTAACAATAGTCTTCTACACACAAAGAGAAGACTTTCATGTCCTCCTTCATCCTGTTTTGTTTCTGCCAAATCCAGCATTTCAAATACGACTTATATGGCACTCCCCAGGCAGGCCCGCCAGGCCGAGGGCCCGAAGGAGAGCCACACAAGAACACACACAGACGNCCTCCTTCATCCTGTTTTGTTTCTGCCAAATCCAGCATTTCAAATACGACTTAATCTGATTTAAACAGAAATATGCAAAATTGAGACACAAAACAATCCTGATCACTTCCAATCAACCTTCACAGAGCAGCTTCTTGTACAAATATTGGAAACTCAGCATGTGTAGAAATGAGATGTTGCTAAAACTGTGAGAGGCCACCTTGTTCACTGCATTGGCTTTTGCAAGAACCGAGACATTTTTATTCCACCAGACTTGACTAAGATTGTATTGGCATAATTTTCAAAGGGTTCTCTATGGACAAACCCCTCTTTTAT
The DNA here is from genome assembly GCA_013400735.1 of Pomatostomus ruficeps. Taxonomy (NCBI): domain Eukaryota; kingdom Metazoa; phylum Chordata; class Aves; order Passeriformes; family Timaliidae; genus Pomatostomus; species Pomatostomus ruficeps. The sequence goes on along the minus strand of VYZT01014077.1, from coordinate 74,258 downwards.
CTGTACAGCTGCAACAGCATGACCAAGATAGGAGGCATCAGCTTGCTTTCTACACCGTATCTGCAATCTGCTTGCCCAGGATCTGCAAAAGCCCTGGGACTGGAAATGCCCTGGTGCTGGTAAATGACAAGTGGCCACAGTCACAACATCCACAAGAGATGTCCCACCACTCAAGACAGGCACAGCAAAGTGGCAGGTCCTGCAGCTAGGACTGACCTCTGCCCTGTCACAGGCAGTCAAAAGGACATGTGCTGAAGAAGCCTATTAAAAAGTGACATGGACTCCCAAGTTCTCAAATAGAAAAGCTCATTGTACTCTACTTATAGTAAGGGCATCGTTGACTAGATGATGACCATTAAAATGCAGTTAATTCTTAGCACTAGTTTAAATTGAATGTAATTTGAAAAATAAAAACACCTCTAAATATTTCTTTAATCTTCCCTTGTATAGCAGAGAGAAAGTGGACTTCTCTACCCACTTTTTTAATTCTCTCATTTCTCCCCACTTTGTAGGTTTAGTTTAATAGCAAATGAAGCTTCCCAAGAGTTGCAAAGCATTTTGAATTCAACCTGAGAGGAAGGAGTAGTGATCTTGTGACTGGAAGAAGCTCAGATACTGAAAAAACCATTACTTCATCCACCAAAACTTCCTTTTTCCCTGAAGCCAGAGTGGTCATTCAAAATAATTGATCTGGAAGGGTCAAATGATGGTGGGTCCTATGATTTTTTTTTTTTTTTTGCGAGAAAGGCTGAACAGGGGAAGGGAGCTCTAGGGTGGGAAGATAATGTATTTGGAAAGGAAGTCAAAATAAAGGAGAGATAAATACAACACTACGAAAAGGAAAGAAAAAGGAGGCAAAAAGATTGAAGGCATAAGTTAGAGAGAGGATTAAGACACAAGGTATTCTGAGAGACAGACTGAGAGAGATAAAACAAGAGATAAGACTGATGTCCTCCAAAGAAAGAGAAGATCCTGAAAAAGAGAAAATCGTGTTAACAGGAAATTATCTTAAAAAACAAGAAAGAGGAAAGAAGAAAAAGATCATTTTCATTTTTAGTCCATGACCCCTCTTTTTAAATTTTTTTTCCGACATGTCTATTATGCTATACATGTCATAAGAAAATCTTGTGTTCTGATAAGTCAGCCCCCATTTACTACAGTATTTCAACAAACAAATGCTATGTCACCTTATCTGCTGGTTAGTCTGAATCCAGCAGACCCAAATGCATTTTCTGGTGTTATTTTGATTAGTCTCATGGCTTTCTGAAGTTCAAATTCATTTATTCTGAGCATGAGCCAATAACTAAAGTCTTCTCATTGTACTGAGATTAGATTCACATGTCAATGCACAAATTCCATTCTCAAAAACATACCTGGTTGCAGTATCTGTTGCTGTTTTATTCTCATGACCACACTCAGAGAAGAAATAGAAATTGGCTAAAGTGTAATTTTGTCAAGCAATTTCAACAGAAACATCTGTTTTGACACATTTTGGGCTGTTTTATAAACGCTTCAAGGAAAAAAGGCAGATAAACAAAGAGGCATAGATTTGTCTTTGCCAGAAACAAAAAAACCTCGGTTTTCTTTAATAAATTATATAAAGAAAGATAGGTTGCAATAAAAAAGACACAACCAGGAAGAAAAAATAATTCAGTGTAACTGACCTTCAAGTTCCCTCTGCTCTTTCATTAACTGTCCACTGAGGTGATCCCTGGCCAAATACAGGCAATTCAGAGCCTGTCATAGAATTACAAGATGAATTAGGGACTGCTGCCACAAATTTACAGCTACCAAGGCCTCTGCTGATTACTTTTTCCCAGACTTGAAAGTAATTTCACTGGAAGCACTCTTAACCGCGCCCCAAGATCAGCATCACAACAAATGCAGAACGGGAATAACACTTTTCCCTTCCAATTATCGGGTGATTTTTTTCTCCTCTGTGATTTGTACGCAAATAGACATAATTTAAACCAGTGTGATATGAAAATGCCAGATCTAACAGGGGTTGTTTGCTTCCCGAAAAACTTCCCAGAGAAACCTGAGTTTTCAATTCCCTTGCGGAAAAGTGACTCCAGTATTTTTTTCTTTGACTTCTGGCTTGCAAATCTTATTAAATAACTGCAATTATCAGCGTGAACAATTACTGACTCACCGCACAATCAATTGAAAAGCTAATGCAGTTGAAACTGTACACAGATAGCTCACTACAGGTGAGTAACTTCACATGCATGAGTAGTGTCACTGGACTTGGTGGCATGGCTCATGTGCATAACTATTTGTCAAAGCAACCAGGGCCTCAGATTGTAAACTCACTGAAGCAGAAACCAGATCTTATCTGCTTGTAAAGCACCTGGCAGGGCACCTATCTTTGCCACTACATAAATTAATTATCATTAGCATCTGAATTTTGTCAGCTCCAGCATTCTCCTCTAACCTCAAACACTGAATTTCTTGACAGAGAAGTGTTTGTGCACAGTAGATGATAATAATATGCATGTGAATATTTAGCTATTCTGGCATTTAATGTAGAGCTATTTAAAAAATTTCAATACAAGATGAACATGTGTAAGGCATCTGAAAAGCTTCTAAGGTCTGAGGTCTGGGTGGGGTAGGTGAAAACTTTAAAGGTAAAAAATATACAGAATTGAAATTTTGAAGTGCTTTGACCTTGAAACGGAACCTTCCTCCCCTCCTGAGGTTTAAGATAAGTTCAGCAAACAAAATTTCACCCTAGGCTTGACACATAATCGCTAAATTACTGAAGAAATAAACAAACACTTTTTCCTTTAAAAAAATTCAACATAATTTCAAAAGAAAGACAGATACCAATTTTTTTAACTATTGATGATAGTTTCTGCATGCAAGCTTACCTACAATGTAAAGTCTTCAGATTTTAACAGGAAATACATACTTAGAAAGACAGAAACAGTTGTGAAACAGCACCTTGAAGATAAGGAGCTCTGGACAAGATGACTTTTGGTCATCTGAAGAAAAGAATAGTTATCTTCCTTAATCATTTCAGACTGATTGCTTCAGTTTGGTAATCTCACATTTCAATGGGTTTTTACTGCTGAAACTACAGAAACAGGGAGGGGGAGAGAAGGGGATGGGAGAGGACAGGACTGGAAGTGCTGGTCAGTTCACTCAACCCGTCCACTAGCAAAAAAACCCCAAACCAGAAACACCCTACACAAACCAATCCCAACCATGAACTAGTAAGTCAAAATGGAAAAAAAAATCCCTAAGTCAATCTAGTGCTATGCAGTTTCTTTTCTTCCTGGAAAAAAAAATGGAAGGGAGCATATTTATGTTTGATGGTTTCCTGTTCTGTAAATCTTATTCATGACAGCAGCTGGCTTTGATGCATGTAGGGGTATTCAGTGCCACTCTTTCCCCTCTGCTTTCTCTTCTGACTTTCTAGTCTTTGCTAGTGGACTATTTAGACAGATCCTTCAATAGGCACAAAATACCCCAGTGAACAGTGAAAGCTACTGCATGTTCATCAAACCAAAACTAAACTAAAAATGTGAAAAACAAACAAAACCGATAAAAAATATGGAAGGATTAAACTCTTCACTCATTTAAGTAAGACAGAAATCCTATCTTATGAATCCCATGCCAGCAAAGACATTATATCTGTAGTCACAGGGCTCTGATTAACTTACATATGACACAAAAAATATTGTCTCATTAAAATGAAGAACGAAAGTGCATTACTTTTTATTCTAGTCTGAGATGTGCTTGGGTATGTATGGACACAAGAACTCTTTACCTGCGACCTTATGACACTACTATTTAAAAGTTGTTTTTCTTGTATTATTCCAAGAATCACAAAAGCTCCACAAGTCAGTTTCTGGTAACACAACTTTCCTCGAATTCTTCGGTGGGTCCATAAGAAAAAACCTTGAAAAAATTTTAGCATTTTTGCAGGACTGTGATGCCAAAGTCCTACCATGTAGAGCAGTACTTTAAGTCAAAGAAAGATGCATGTTTTTCACGTTGATGACAAAAAGGGAAGGAATACCAAATTAAATCTGTCACAAAAAGTTACAGAAATAACAGTGTATGATTAAAATACAATGACAAGGAAATCTAATCTATTCTGAATCTTTACCTCTTTTCCTGCTTGTCTTGCGTAATAGAAAACTGAACACACTCATGATACCTCACCCCAGAGAGAGGAGTCTCTCCTCACACAACATACAACACTTTGCATCTAATAACTATGTACATTTGAAAAAAAAAGAAAAAAGGATTTAACTCGGAAGAGTGAGAAAAAGTACAGCTGATAACTTGACTACAAAAGCACTTCCTTAAATTGTGCATCATCTTGAGGGCTTCACCCACCTCAAGAAGCCATCCCTGGTGGCAGCGACTTACAGAGTTCTTTCTTCCCGTGGAAAACACTAAGTGGAAACCTCACCTTGGATATAGGTCAGGACATCAAGTGTAGTATGCTAGTCAGTGCCTAGGGCAGGTGTGAACGAGGGCCGGCTGGCTGCTTTCACGCTGAGACCTGCGCCAGCAGTTCAGAGTCTTTATGAAGCGAGAAAGTAGAGCAGAAGCTCAGAGAGTACATCTTTTAAGCAGGATATTTAGGAGCCTCTGCAATCCTTTTACCAGACACACAAATGCAACCTCTGCTGCTTGCTGCTTTTTTGTTTCCCTGCACTCTAAAAATACTAACCCTTCTTCTGAACTAGTTGGAAGGGACTTGGAAAGGGGTGGAGTAAGGGAAATCAGTGCACAAGTCACCTTTCAGCCACCTATGACATCAGCCTGCTGCCCTGATTCCTTCATTAATACCTTTGAGCTGAAAACAATGGGCCTACCATTAAGCACCACACAGTTCGAGATAAGAAAGCCCTAAGCAGATAATAATCGGTGCATTTAGCTGGATTTCAAACATTCAGCTGCTTAATCATTTCTTCCTCACTGCATGCTACCCAAACACACGGGGAATGCTTTGGATGCCTTGGGTTAAGGAAGAAGAAGCTGGGGTGTGGGGAAGAGGAGGGAGAGAACGGAGCCACAGGATAGGGATTGGGGGGGGAGAGGGGGATTTCATTGGCAATCCTCTCCCTGGGAAATGAAAACATTTCTTAATTGCCATTAGGGAAATAGGTTAAATACAGGCTTGGTAAGCTGCTAAGGGCTGGCTAACAGATTAGAGGGGATGGCTGTAGAAGTATACTCATTTCCATTATATGACAGAGCAGGGAATTTTTATTTTCTTAATAGTCTTCAGAGACTGTTCCTGTCAGGCACTGGGTGTGAGACTGCTAGTTAGATTTTAACTAGTCACCTTCCAGCTGACGAAATCGGGCCCAGTTCTCTGGCCCTGAAGTGACTGCTTTCCTGTTTCATCCAAAGAAACAGAAACTGCAGGACATGCTGACGGGGAAGGTATTGTAACACCTGCTGGCTTTGCTCACACAAAATAACAGTGAGTAATTGCAGAATCAGAGAAACTAAAGGCATGATGCAGCATACCTGTAACACAGTAGGAGGGGGAAAAAACACACCTCGGGATCCCCAAACACCGAACAGACTCACCAGCTGAGCTCAGGCTTAACAGCAGTCCTGACAGGGCTGAGCAGCTCCTCACCTCGGAAGCCTTGGGGCCCACGTTGGGAAGAGTGTGGGCAACTTAAGAATCTCAGATGCCACGGCCTGCCACTGCCTCCTCAAAGTCCTTTCCTTCCCCACTTTCCCATGTTCCCTAAGGCACCTCCTTCTGGTGGGCGCCCTTCCTCCTCACTTTTAAGTTCCTCAAAAGCCCCGTCTCTAGCCTACAAAGAGGATGATAAAGTTTTTAGCAAACTGAGCGGGAGCAAACGGAAATCAAGTTTTCTTGTAAATGGGCACAGCCCTTACTCATCCACAAAACTAAAAAGCAGCTACAGGCAGTACACACCACAAAGCTGAGACATCATCCTGTAATCCTTCATCATGCAAAACTCCCTGGGGCATGAGTGGGAGTTTTATCTGAGTAAGGTCTGAGTTTTTTTTAAGGAAAGTCTTTGTTCTGGGGCTCCCTGAAGCCAATATACTGAACTATTCAAACGACCATGGATTGGCAGGTGAAGTCGACAGGGGGTCATTTGAAGAACAAGTTTCTGGCAGAAGTGCTGGTTTAAAGCAGTTGCTGCCACCTCCCTCCTTCTACCTGCTGACCGTATTTACCTTCCCCCACCCTAGTCTTCTCCAGTGATAAAGACACATGGATTTGTAGAGCTGTGAGCAAAATGGACCAAGGAACTACTCTGGCTGTAAACTACCCTGTCTGGGAACTCTTCCACAAGTTTTAACTTACACTTACAAACAATTCCAAGGCAGGGAACAATATGGCCGTGATTTAATAAACAAGGAGCAGGGACACACAGGCCAGGGACATGGCTGCAACCATTCTGTGGCACTGCAGACTGCTCACCCAGGAGGGCCTGCGTCACATGTACCAGACTCTTAAAGGGCTGCATGCAAGTCACCTACAGCAAGGACACCTGGTCTATCTTCAACACCTCAGCTATGCCCAGGTATTATCTAAAAGAATGCTGGATGAGTCAGGCCAAAGCTGCTAGCAACCCTCCCCACCAGTCAGCAGTGTAGATATCCAGCACCTGAGGCTCCTGTGCCCAGCAGCCAGCATCACTAGCCCAGCAGCTCAGAGACTGATTGTTAAAGGTGTTTTGTCTCCTCAGGGAATAAAGAACAGCCTAGAGTGATCTCCACCATCTTTTGACATACCCACTGTGTGTCCATCTGCATCATCAGACAGCACACTTTAAAGTCTGGTACTAAGTTTCAGTTCCATCTGACTAAATGTACACTTCTCTGTTGCTGATGTCTGAAGGAGATTGATAAATATGTTGTGAATGTCGGCTGGTTTTCTCCATGGACAGTAAAGGAAGCTCTGAGAGAACTGACTCAAACTCTGGCATGTGAACATGGGTGAAAAATATACGCCACCCCCACTTCCTGCCCAGAATCATGCTGGAGGCAAAGGCCAGCCATGAAATTTAGTTTGGATGTTCTCTCTTCCAAGTCAATGTGCTAGCCACAAAATGAAACACAAATTATGGGTGTACAGACTGTGGAACAGCAACCACTGTGGTAGCAAATGGTGTTGAAGGGCATTTTCTCAGCTGTGCTGCTATCACAGATTCAGCCAGCATGAGCAGAAAGCTCATTTATTTACACAGCACCAGCCTGTGTGTTTCACTTTGCTGGTAACTCCATGGACGTCATTTGCATGGAGTGTATTTCCCAGGAACTCGCTGGATCTTGATCTGATGTCAGTAAGAAATGGATAAGCTCAGCATCTCCCTTGGCTCTTGCTTCCCTTTATCAGCTCACATTCAGAAATGTTTGACTGTTTCCCATACACAGAAATTATCTGTGAGTTAAAATTAAACCCTGAGCTGGGTATTTTTCCTAGATGATCCAAGAATTCATAGGAATACATACACCAGGGCAACTAGGGAACCAAGGTCAAAGTATGCTTGTTCTGAAGAGCCTGGGACAGATCCTTCACATCTTCCAATCATTACAGGTCAGAAGTTTCTATGCATGGTTTTCTTGTGACCACCTATTTAGTCACAGCCAATCTAGACCAGCCATGGCAGTGCCGGAAAGACAACAGAATAAGGAAAGTACGTTTTTGTGTGGTGGCTGCACACTGTATCCTTAGCAACTGAATGCAGCCACTCTGGCTGGGTGTGAGAAACACTGGTTTATGTCCATGGAAACTGGTGGCAAGTTGAGAATGTGCCTTTTGTATGAACTTCTATAATAACACTGAAATCTCTTTCTTAAAGAAGAATTATTAACGCTGTTTTTAGTTGATAGAGAAAAGTGGGGAAGTAACAGAGGCGTCTACTGTTATCCCAAACTTTCTGACAATACTTTTTTTTCCCCAGCATAGGTACAGTTCAAGACTGTGCACCCTTTATTTACACTTGGACATGCAAGTGTAAACCTTTCCAAACACATGACCATGCTATGGTGCAACGCTTCTTAGCATTCGGGATACATTATTTGTGTTCAAGACTATCTGAGTGCCTCTGAAAGGCACTGCAGGCCCAGCCAGCACAATCCTGCTTCCCAATGAGGAAAAAAGATGCTGTCTTAAATGTCATAGAAAGTCAATTAATGTGGTTTTTCTGTCATTAGGGAAAGGAGAGGTACTGTTTTGAAGTACCAGTACAGTGGAAAAGTAGTGGATACTCTGTGCTTTACAGGAAGTACTTTCCTGTACAACCTGAGTAGCATACAAGCAATTTGTCTCTTTCTGCAAGTTATGACAAGTTGAATGACTCCGAACCCTACCTTTGGTTTAATGCACTCGAATTCTCATTCTATAAACCCTCTAGCATGCACATTCCTGTAATACAACAAATTCCTTTTCCTTGCTTATTGTATAGGCATTACTACTACACTTAAATATAGAAATAGCATATCTGTATCAATGAATAGTCTCCAGAATAGTATAATGACATCAGAGGGTTATTCTTCAATGGCATAAAATTAATAGGGACAGTGGAAGAAGCAGCTTTGTGGTAAGCATGGAAATTGTTGCTGCAAACAGGGCTCCTGATGCCTAAATATAAATAACTCCACATTATTTTTCTTCCATCTCACGCATCTAGAGAGAACATCTCTATTACAGTATCATATTCTACAAGAAGGAAAATTAACCTCATCAGCAATTCTGGAATCCACCATGTTATTAATTGCATCTCAAACCACATTTGGCAAACCAAAAATGTTTTTAGGAATCTTGGACAAGTAGTTGGACAAAAGCCTACTTATAATTATATTAAAATGTTGTGCTGGGAAATAAGTTGTTTGTGAATTAACTATTAAGGACAGACCATTTTTCATCAAAATGTTACTTGCATCCAGTCCTTTGCACCATAGGAAAATGAGGAACAAATGGACCATATTCCACAATGGGTGAAAAGCATCTCAACTACATTAGAACAGCTCCACTGCAGCCCAGTACAGACACAATAGCAAGAAACTATAACTTGATGAAGTCAAAGGAAAATAAATTTTAAAGATTAAATTTTATTTTAAATAAATAATAAAGTGAACAACCTGACACAGGGTTGTCTGCATTACTTAATGCCTTTAAAACAAGATTAAATGGCTTCCTAAAAATAAGCTTCAGCACATTAATTTGGGAAATGACAACTGTGCAGGAATTACTGGGTGAATTTCTATTACTGATGTTCTGCTGAAGGTAAACTATATGATCATAACAAATTTAGGCTTTAAATTCTATAAACATGGGGAAAATGACCAGCCACTTATGATGTGACAAAAGAACTCCCTCAAAAATTAATTAGAAGAGGAAAATTAGCTTTAAAGATTATTAACAGAGTTTTTCAATATCCAAGTACAATTTCTTTTCTGCTGTCACCCTTCTAGCCCTCCTTTTATTCAAAACACTATACACAAGCCTATTTCAAGACCAAAATTAATGTGGGATTGACTTTGTGCATGAAAGGAAAACAAGCCTGAGTTCCTATAAACCTTTCAAACTTTCATTCCACCTCCTTCCCAGTTTGCACGGAGGAGTCTATTTTACAACTTTATCCATGTAATGGTCCTGCAGACTGCTTCTTCATGCCAGAATTTCTCTTTGAAGTTTGCTCTCCCATTAGTGTTTCAGTGTAGGTATTCAAACTGATGGCGCAAGCACAGCAGAACTCCAGAACTGTCCATGTTCCATCAAATACAGTTGTTTCATGTTGTTTGTGATTTACAGTCTTAATTAATGCTCAAAAGAAGAAGAGCACATCTTGGTGGAGCATCCCCCCTCCACACACACACACACCCCTCCTCCCTTTTTTTTTTTCCCTTTCCCTTTTTTTTTCAGTACAAACCAGCGCTCTTAGAGTTTTGTTGGACATTGTGCAGGATGGCTTTGCCAAGTAGAATGGAACACACTTAATACTTTTCCTTTATAACCTTTGCAATAAATCAGCTACCACTCCACTTACACAAGAACGGCCATTAGTGTCCTGTCCCCTCCCCCAGCACTTCCCGAATTTTAAACAAAGTAGGAATAAACTGAAGCTGAGCAGAGCCAGTGAGCCCAGTAAATCAGTTTAATGAGAACTGAATCAATCGTATGAAGTCCACTACTGAACACATAAGGTGGACAGGAGAGGCTGAGATTTCCGTGGAGGTACTGTGGATGGGGAAGCAGGAAAGCAGGGCTCACATTCTTCATCTTCAGCAGTGACGCATGTCTGTTGTGAACACTCTGTTCTTTGAAATCGCATTTGGCACAGCTTGCTGCTGAATTCCTTGTTTAGATTTGGCTGTTTCCTCTCCTGTTTGTTGTTTAGCTCCTCCATGTTTTCCCACAAAAGTGAAGTTTTCTGTTTACCCGTTTTCACCACTTATCTCCTCTGAGATTCACTTTGACTCTCTGTTTATCCCTCTCAGGTCTTCCCCTATTTTCACATTTCCTGTAAGTGAACACATCTACACGCACACACACACACACATATACACACATACAATACTGTTCCATTACAAAGCCAGAAAGCGAGTAATTATGTATTTTCAGGAATGCAGGGTATTAAAGAAACCACAAGTTTTGTGTATGACAGCATATAGGTTCTGGACATTCAGCATTTAGGGCCTTGCCAAAAGTCTAAACACCCACCCACCAAAAAAATTTTAAAAAACCCAAAAAAAACAAGCCCAAACCAACCAAACCAAACCAAAGCATACAAAGCATAGTGCTTCAAATGTTTTGGGTTTTTTTCAAACCAGAGGCAGTAACTCGCACACGTGGGGCCAAGTAGGGATTTTCTCAGTCAAAGGGGACTAAGAGGCTTTTTACTTCACGGGCATCAGGTCCCACCTTGGGGACTTTTTGTTCACTTGGTCTCATGTACTCAGAAAAAGGAGCTGTTAAAATGTATTAATGACCAAAATCAGGAATTAGCATGTCCCCTTTGCACAGGGCTGTGCTTCTGTCCTGCTCCAGTACAAAAACTGATGGACAAAGGAGTACATGGTCCCGCCATTCAGATCACCTCTGTGAGTCTTCCTCAGGACTGCCAAACTTTCTTCACTAGGGACTCAGTAAGACAACCTCATCCCACCTCATCCCATCCCAGATATCCCCACCCCAGCTATAACTCTTTTCTCCTTGAAACAGTCATCCTTTTTCAAAATTAAGGGCAGAAATATGGATCACATCTTCTCTTCTGTGTTCTTACTCCCTCTAGAATAAGCAAGCAGAGCACCTTTCTGAGATCCTGCTATCATGAGTCCTAAAGTTTGGACCAAGACAGAAGCCTTTAGAGCTTATTTGTGAATGTGGTCCTGCTTCCAGAACATTACTGTCTTCAGTGTGAGTGTAAAAGAAGAGTGCAATTTGCTTCATCACTCTGAAACACTTCAAAATGATGCAGCCATACTTTTAATCCCTGCAGGTCAGTCAGGAAGTCCACTGGAGCATCCAGTGCTTCTTCTCTGCCAGTGGCTTAATTTCTCAGATGTTCTATTGCCCATGAAAAATTTGAGTATCTATTCAATTTCCAGACTTGGCAGTAGGAAAATCTATTACCACTGTCACCCCTCCACCATCTGCATGGCTTCTGGGAAAAGACAACTAATCAACATTGCTAATTAGAGAAACAGACAGGGCCACTTTGCACCCTCTTGCCCCCTCCTTTCTCCCTTCCCAGTACAAAGGAGAGAAGGGGACACACCCGGAGCTGCCAATCTGACCTCGGAAAGGGAGACCCTCTGCCACTGCAGGCACAGTAGAGACCATTCTGTACAGTTAAGGGTAGCAGGTGCTCCTTAGGTGTCTATGAACACAGTATTTAAGGATGTTAAGACGGTATGTATCAGAGGAGGTGAGGAACAGAATATATTTATTAGAGCAACTTTGGAAAACCTGCTCATGTACCATCAGCTTGTATTTCATGCAAGACCAGTGCTGTGAGCTCTTTGGAATTCAGCTGTGAATCCTACAAGATAGGCTTTTTTTAAAAGCCTTGTATTTAAAATAAAGTGATTTTGTGGGAACCTCAGCTGTGAAAGAAAGAAATTAAGTGTCTAGTCCTGGTGACAAAGAAAAGACTGAAACTGAAATCTACTAGCATCAAGCCCAGAACTCAAAATACTGTTTTCATAACCTGTTATTTTTAAGACAACTTCATGACCAGGCTTAGAGTTCTTGAAAGCTAGAGTTTGGTAATATTACAAGTGATAATCTAAACCCTCCATATTCTCTGAACTGATTTAAATTTAAATTTAGGTAAAATACTGTGTCATAATACCCTAAGTTATAATAAGCTCATTTCGCTAGCCTCTAGACCAATGCTTTGCTCTCCACTGCATTTAGCAACTCGCTTCTAGTGAAGCCTGTGGTTTTCTGACAAAACAAGTGCACTGTGTCTACTGTTAACGGTAAAACAAAACCAAACCCAAATGATAAAAACATGAATGCAAAGCAAATGGCACTAGCAAATATGCAGTTTCAAGCTTCTGCTATGCAAAAGCACATTGAAGAACTCAAGATATAGAATATTAATTAGAACTCTATTTGAATTTTTTGAGTTCTTGCAGTTCTCTCTGTCTCTTCTTCTGTCTGATAAGTATTTAAACTACCTAGGATGACCTATGGATTCAGATAATCAAAAGGACTGGGCAGTTAAGAAAAACAAACAAAAATGGAAATTAGAAGCAAGTCCTTGGCACAGCTAATTATCTCTTAATTCTAAATGGTTACATATATCTCTAATATTTGTAAAAAGAGAGAAGAAAAGGTACTGCATTCAAAATAGAACAAGAAGAGTCATAAACTATAGTTTCAAAGGGCTTGGAAAAGAGAAGGAGATTTCACTGGAATCTTCTCCTCTCCCCTCCCTCTCCTCTCCTCCAAACTTTGCAGGCATGAGGAAAACATGAATCCAAAAATTAATTATTGTAACAGATCATTGTTCTGGTCATAGCCACCAGTGGGTCAGTCAGATCCAAAGCCCTCTGTAATGAGAGTCTCTCTGTTGATTTCATGGCTTTGGATCCAGACCAATGTTTGCGCATTTCTTTCAAGGAACAGTTTTTCCAAATAAGCTGGGGTTTTTCCGGAATTATTCCAAGGGCTACGTGACACTTTCAAGAGCTTATATTCATCCAAGTGAATTTGAGGAGCCAGTTCTCTGTTATTTTACACGGAAAAAGCTTGGCAGAGGATGGGAGGGAACAAAAAACACTGTATGGATCCATCTAGGCGTTTCTAGGCCCTTCTTTGGAAGGTGTCTTCAGATTTGATGTCCCAGGCAAGGCAGCAGCAGCATACCATCCCTTCCCTTCCTTTCAGTCTCTCCTGAGGAGCAACCACAAACCTACAGAATGGTTACAGAGAGGGAATTGGTCTCACTGCACTCCTGAGAGATTTTTAGGGCTGGGGACTTGGCTAGTGCTACATTTGCTTCACAAGTCCAGAGAGGGGCAGGTGGGAGTTTGCCTGCCACAGGGTCACTCCCAGGTGGGGTGGACCCAGCACCTTGCTATCCTTTCTGCCTGCAGGCCTGTGCAGGGAAAGCCCACATTAGGGGGATTGGCTTATGCAGCAATCCTGAACTACCACTGCAGTTCCCCAGGCACCATACTCCTCCAGAGCTGTAGGTCATGCATTCCTCCAGTTGGCTTCTGGTGCCAAATTTTTCAGAAGTGCTGAATGTCTTAGGCTGGAGTGGTCCTATGGTTTCTGGAGCTCACATGGTAGCTGAACAAGTCCTCAGCCAACACCAAGTGAGGGAGGGGAGGAAGAAAGGTGATGTAACATCTCCCTGATCTTTTACTTTCCCTGCATGCTGGGAGGTTCAGAGCATCCACTGTGGGGCACGCTGCCTCTCAGCATTCAGAAACTGCATTTTCATCAGTATCTCTCTCTTTACTGGAAATAACAACCACCACATGCCTCCTGATCCTCAGAAGAAATGTAAAGGGCTAAAGTCATTACATTTGCCTCCCTGCAAAGCAATCTGGTAACTGCTCTGGAGCATGAGGAAGCAAAAATTAAACATGCGTTCTCCCAGTCATAGGGTGTAATTAGAGATATGGCTGAAGAACAAAGTCCAACTCACTAGCTGCAAACACAATTTTTTTAGTGCTTGGAAATCCTTGTGATATGATTAAAATAAATACCCAGCTACAAAAATACTGTTAATATTAAAATTATGTGAAAAAATTCTTGGCAGACCTCTGGGATCTACCCAACTAACACTAGTACCAGAGTGCTTACAGATATATAATTAACACAGCTTGAAACATTCAGTAAAAATGTTGAGCAGCCTGAAAATTTTAGTTTTACAGCAGTACTTCTGCACAGATGGAGTAATACCATTATTTGTTACAGCAGCAGCCTGACAGAATAGCAGTGAAGACATGACAACATCTTTATTAATTAAAGCACTAACTTCTGCACTCCGTTTTCCTTTCAGTGGACACAGAAAGGTATTCAGGCCCTTCAATGCTGGAAGGGTATTCAGGTGGTCTTTATGCCCAATATCCTGAGGTAGTTACGTATTTAACCTCCACTGAAATCAAACAGTTTTGCTACTATGTGAGGGACTATATTTTGACTCTTCAGCAGCTTTTTATAGTATTCACTTAACCAACTTTCTGCCAAAAAGCCAGACCAAAAAGTCCCGCTGCATATGCAGCTAGCTAGATCTACCACATTTACATTAGCTACTCCAAGCAGAAAAGAGTGGGTTCATAAAAAACCTAAAAGCGTCTCAATTCAACAAAAGCTGTTGCATAGACCTGCTCTTATTCACTTTGCGATTTTGACTGCCTCATGCAAACACTACTGTGAATACTCAAAAGCACTTTTCCAAATGAAAGAAAATCAGAGCATCTAGTGTCAGCAGGCCTTGTAAAGTCCGTACATGTTTACACTTGGCATCAGATTACACACATTTGACTTCTTGATTTACTGAGCACACTTGTGTTTTCCCTTCTTTTGTCAGAAATAAAATACAGCTATTCTTAAGAGAAGTCTTTGTTTTTAAAAAGACCTAATTTGTACTGTATGTTAGGAGAGTTCACTTTTTGCCCCACCCAGCGAGAAACTTGATCCAAATACCAGGGGACAAAAAAGAAAAACTCAGAAGACGTTAATTTGGGTAACAGCAATGTCTGTTTGCAAGATGTAAAAAAAGAGAAAGAGGACAGACAGTAAAGTCCTTGGACAGGTTTGGGTTTTTTTTGCTGCATCACAAAAGCAATTCTGCTGAAATCTTACTCGGAACATTGCCTGAGTAAAAAAGAGAAACACAGTTCTTAAATTATTTTGTACTTTCCATGTAGAGGAACAGTCAGAACTGTATGGGGTTTTACGCCTTCTTAGTAGCCAGCTTATAAACAGTGTAGCTACCAGTCTTTCCATAGGAAAAACATTGTTCTGTGGATGATAATAACATGACTAACTGCCCGAGCTTCAGAGGCAAAGAAAGCCTTCTACCTAAACACGCTGTGGTGTCGGGCCATCTATTATCTAACAGACAACTGGCAATTAATAAACATTAGAGGAGAGTCAGGAATTGGAGAACAACCTTACACAAGTGAAAAATCTGCACAAGTTTACTTTTCTATCTCTTATTTCTGTGATTTTCTGAGAAGAATATTACATTAAATCAGATGAAAGGGAGGGGGTTTTATTTGTACAATGTGTGTTAACAAGTCATCAAGTGGAACACTAGTACATAAATGTTTGAGAATCAAACTCATAAAGATAGCAGTAGCCACAACAAAGTGAATAACTAGGTGAGATCTGAAATTTTCAACATGTTTTTATGGATATTTGTATGCAGGAAAAGGAAACTCATCCAAATGTAGAAATCAGGTCAAATAAAAACTGTTGCGTGATTTCCAAGCTAATTCAGGCATTGCCCTATCATTGATCATTATGCAAATGAAAAGCAAGATAAATCAAACACCATTTGTTCCTGCTAATAATTTGAGGGAAAACCATAATCCAAACCACTATTTTTTCCAAATGTAAGAAAGCAGAACTGCCTCCGAACATGGCTTGACGCCCTCTGCACACAGCCAACCTAAAATCAGCCCAAAAGAAACCATTTATGAGCAAGTAAACAAACAAAACACTTGGTTATGCATCCTACTGTCTCTCTAAATTGTGCTGACAAATGAGTATACTTTGCTTTGCTGCCATGGACAATCCTACCGAATGTTTGCAGTACTGAAGGCTTACTTATATCCCCCATCATCTAAACACAATATATTCATTGAAAGGAAAAAAAAATAAGAAAATAATGCTTTGTATATGCAATACATTGAACATATACTTTTTTATTTTGTCCTGTGTGCTAACCCCACAGCACTTCTCAGATATTTCCTGCAGTACCTTGCCTAGAAATAATGACTCTTACACACAGCTTCTTTCATAAATCTATCACAGATCAGTATCAAATTAACAGTGTCAGAGAAATGTGTATCTTCTTATTTTTATGACCTTAATGTTGAAGACTGTTGTTCAGAGCTACTGTGAATGCATGAAACAAATTCAGGTCCACACAACACCTTCCTGATAATGTTGCAATTGATAAGCTATAAATAAATTTTGCATGATTTTTGTGTGTGCTGTGAAATTGGTTATGGCTTAAAAATTTGCATTAATTCATGACCTCGCATCAAAATTTCATGATTGAAAATAAAATCCATGATCTCAATACAAGGCCAAGTTGTACTTTTCCCAATTGCAGTTTGCCATTTTTTCAGAGTCAGAACATAGGACCAAATTTGGAAGAGAGGACACAGACACAACCTGAATACATTATTTGCAGAAACTCACAGAAAATATAATTTTGGTATTCAGTCGAGATGTAAAATATCCTCCTGGGAATTGGTATTAAGCTGTGATTTGAGACCCCTATATTCAATTTGAAGAGTTATTATTTAGACTTACAGGCTACCACAATAAATAGTTGTCTTATGCCTTCTCAGGAATTCTCTTTGAGCTATTAGAAATCTCTGCTTGGGCAGTCACCCCTACACTGGGGAAAGCTGCAGCTTTGTTATTCACCACTTTTTCCTCATCTAGGAGACGCCAGACCATTGCATGGCATGCAAACAGCTTGTAGAAGCAGAGAAACCACATTTTAAATTATATATATTAGGGTTAATTTAATGAGTTTCAAAGAATTTTTCCCATCTGTTTTATTAAATTTTGGAAAATAAACTGTGTGACGTACTGATGAAATCCAAAATAGGAAGGTAACTATAGTTGCTTTGTTTATATGAAGAACAAGTGTGTTCTCTTTAGATTAGCAAAAGACAGATTTATTGTATAAGAATTTTTTTTTATTGCTGATGTGCAATCATTTTGGCAACTGAGCTGTGTGCTTGAATTTTGAGATGCTGCTTGTCTGTTTTAATAACCACATTAATTATAGTTTTATGCTGAATTCTCTGGAACACAGAGGTGTTACAACAGTAGAAGAGCACACATTCTAAAGGAGCCTTCCTCATTGGGAATTTTGATGGGACACACGGAAGAGTGCTCACAGAGCCTGTGAGCAAAACTCCCAAACTACTTTAAAATTGTATTTAAACATTTTCAGAGATGCACTAACTGCACTTCTGAAGGGACATCCTGAAAATGCAGATTCAACAGCTTAGAAGCCAGAGCTGCCATGGTACACGTTCCTGTGGTGGCTACTGCTTGGTCAACACCAGGCATCATTCCTAAATCACTGTAATCTAGAACTGTCTGGTTTGCCATTTTGATCACAGCTTCTGCAAGGAAGCACCTTGGAAAGAGGAAGCTGTGTAAGTCCATGCACACCAGCTAAGGATCAGTGACTCTCTCTACCCCGCAGAAAACAACTCATGAGAAGCTCACTGATACCTATTTTGCATTTCCACCACTTGTGATGCTGGAGTGCTGCACAAGCTGAGGACCTGTGAAGCTTTTTTTTCCCCCCGCTCATATTTTGCCCCTTTTAATAATATTAATTCCCCAATGTCTGTTGACATATTTTTAAACTAAACAGAAAGGGTATTTTCAGTTTCTTCATCATCAGGACGTGAAGATGGAAATGTCTACATATGGCAGCCTCCCCAAAAGCTTGTATGAGACAGGTGCAGGAAGAAATAGTCTGTGGCTAAGCACTACAAGGGTCTGCAGGAGACCCTGTTATAAAGTGTGCTGTGTGTCTTGAGATTGTTCACCTACGGTTTCTGGTTAAGAGCTATAACCTTTAAAGTATTATTTCTATGCTGGGCAGGATGGAAACAGAGTAACTAGTACGTAAGACCCAAAGCCAGAGAACTTTGCAAGGTGTTTGTGGTTCAGATACTAAATTACAATTTGATTAACCTACTTAGCAAAATTCAGATGACACACCTAACTTTGGTGAAATTATTTTCTGAAAACAGAAACTTCTGTACACTACTTAAAAGATATTAAATACTGTTACAGTGATTTAGTGAGTGTTTGGTTTCACTGCGACATTGGAAAATCAAATAAGAGTTTCAGTTTGAGCTTGAGTAAATTCTGATCAAAGGCTCTCAGTATTTTCAGTTTTATTTTAAGGAGGTTTATAATTTTTATGTTGCTGAATTTTATTTAAATTAGTAAAGTGCTTCCATTGTACAAAGCCTGCATAATTTTCTTTGTCTAACACAGTGAGTGCATGCGAGCTGCCACACTTGTCCTCGTTCTGCCCCTACGTGGGTTTGCCCGGCAGCCTCAGCTTGTGCAGAGCAGTACCACACTGCACACATCAGCCTTTCAGACTGCACCTCCACAGACAAAATATTTCAGTCTTTGTGTCTCACCTGAATCCATCTGCGAGGCACTTGCCATGGGGCCAGTCCATTTTGCCCTGGCATTTGACTCTTTCTGATAAGCTGGTGCCTGCAAGGCCTCCACCTTCCAATCACTTCCCTGCTGATGTACACTGCACACCTGTGACTGCGGTTTTTGGAGGGCAGCTGCTTCTAGCCCAGCACAGCTTTTTGTGCAGTGACCTATTTCACACTGCTGTAGGACAAGGACTGCGTAGCTTCACTGACTCTTTTGGTAGGCGTGGTGTCACCTGAAACCTCCAAGCTCCAATACAAAGAAAAGCAACTGAGGCAAGAGGAATACACTAATTAGTAAAACTAATTTCAGGAAAGTTTTGTGGCAGTTGAGAATGCCTCAGAAAATTAAAAAAAAACCCCAAAACTTTAAGATAAAATTAACAATTGTACCAAATACCTCCATCATGGCAGTCAGGTGACAATGAGAAACAGGAAATCTCACTTACTTGCATAAGTGAGAAAGGCTGGAGGCCTTTAATAGTCTAACTATAATTTCCAGTATTTTGTATTGCTCACTGTATGGAGCCAAAAAAAGACAAGACACCCTGTGTAAACATGAAGCAGTGTTACAGGAAACATGCATTTTTCTTAATTTCAGGGAGTCGCTTGCCACATTTGTTTACAGAATCACTCATTCTGTTTACAAGGACATTAACTGCATGAGCATAATTTTTCCTCTCTTTCAGTGATTTTTATACACTGTGCACTCATTCTGAATGTAAGGCAGTGGACTCTCTTTTATGCAGTTCAAGCCCAACATTGCAACACAGTCATGATGGTGCTTTCTACATGCATTAGTTTTTGAAAGGGCTGACCCCAAAATAAAACTATGCAAATCACATTAGCACTCGAACCGAATGCCACTGTGCTGGGAGAAACGGAAAGGCACGAGACTGTCTCTGGCACTGCAACAGCAGCAGGGGCTGCTCAGCCAAGCTGCAAAGTCCTCTGCTGGAGCTGGGCAGGAGGAAGCAAGCCTAGGGCTGGCAGCTTGGAAAGGAGGAGAGGGGAGACCAGGAGATCTGGCATGATCACAGAGGAGAAACGAAAAGCAAAAGGCAGAACAAGAGAAAATGCATGCTGAAACTTGAAGGAAACCAAAGTGAAAGGAACAGATGTGGACAAGTAGATAGATGGTGAAGGGAAAAAACAATCAGTCATGATCCTTATTTTCAAAAATAAAAGAGTAGATGAGAAAGGAGGAGCAAGCCCACCCTTTAGACAGAACACAGGAAAAGGAAAAGTGAGATGGTAGGTCAGCATGAAAAATGGAAAAGTAAAATGGGAAAAGGGAGAAAAATCTCAAGAAAAATGAGAAAATTGTGATGCTTACCTCTCCACCCTGCCCCCCAAAAAAGCTTCTCCCCTGTCTTGTTTTTCTGTTAGCAGAAAAAAAAATGCAGACTGAAAGAAAGCAAAAGGATGATTACATTCTCACAGTAAGGAGATACAGGAGGGGAGCAAATTGGATATGGACTGTATTCATCAGAGGATATGTAAGGGAGTAGCTTAATTCAAGAACACTGCAATGCAAAAGGAACATTTCTTCAAGAAGGAAAACTATCTGTCCAGCAGAATTCCTAAAATATTACTGCAATCCCACAACTTTGTCCAAAAATCCAGTACATAAAACTTTTGTCTGAAACTTTTCCCACCATTCCAAGACAGTTGGTATTTAATCTAAATAACCTCCTGCTGAGTATTGATCGCAGCCTGTAGCTCTGCAATCCAGCCTCATCACAGCCCAGTCTAAATAGAGCTTTCATAAATAGTCAGCTGAAATTCACTCAAATTCCAACTTGCTTAGAGTATGATCTCTATTTCTGAACTTGTAATAGCTGAACCAAAATCTGGAACTTTGAGATGTTTGTGGAATGCAGGATTTCTGTGTTGGGTCTCCAGCTGTTGTGAAGTCACTGCTGTTTGGTGTATCAGCCATTTTGACTGGAAAAAAATAGAATGTGTTTTCAAATATGTGGTGAGGTCTGCAGCAATGGCCAGACTAGAGTATAACAAATGCCTCAATGGTAAATAGGCAACCAGCACTGCATCTCAGGGAGAGGCTGAAAACGGAGACCAGAATTGTATTTGTTTCAGCCCAGGTTCTTGCCACCTCACTCCAAATGCTGCTTTTGGAACTGTTTTGCTTCATGCTGCTCATTATTGATTTTAATGGCATAGGCACCTCACTGCCTGTCCTGCACTCACCTTGAATCCCACTGAGCCACACCTCATCACAGCAAATTCTCACTGAACAATGACAGATTTATTGACATGCACAGGGGTCCAAACACGAGAAAATTAGATTTGTCCAAATCCAAACTTCACAGGAACCAGGAGCCCAAAAAACTGCAGGCACGATTTCTAATTACATGGACAATTTTAAGTTCCCTAGAGACCTACTACCTCCCTGATATTTTTACCTTGAGGAAAAAAAAACCAGAAAGTGCCTGTTTACAAGCAGATGAGGACTCCCCAGTCCTCACTTAAATGCAAGCACTTGCTGCTGCAAGAGAGCTGTGACTGCAGTTGCTCCTTCAGCCAGATACCTCTTCCAAAATAGCCCCTTCCCACCTGCCAGGTCCAATCAGCAGCCCAGAGGAGGGCTTTTATAGAGTCCAGCTATCATTTCGTCCTGCTTTAGATCCAGTGACCCAATGCTAACACCATTCCCTGCTCCCAGCATTACTGCACTGACTGATAGGGTCAGTCCTTGCTAGATGTCACTAAATCAACATCCCTGCAGGGTCTCTTTCCAAAGGGAGAATGCACTGTCCCAGGTGACCTTCAGAGTTCACGAGTGACTGACGCAGAAGCCCCACACCATCCATCACTTGGGCAGGAAGGGACATTTGCAGAGTATCAGAATGGCAGAGGACTGCCATGAACTTCCTGCACCCTGCTTCCCCGCATACCAAGCCCCACTGTTTCCAGTGGCTCATTTATCAGAGAAGGGAATAGAAGGTGAAGTCAATGAAGCTGCATTGAGTGCGGCAGAGGTCAGGCCCAGGAGGGAACCCAAAGTGCGCATACACACACACACACAAGACACACAGAGAGGGCAAGTATGTTTTCTATTAGCTGCCTGCTATAAATATTACCTTTCAGGTCAAATACTTTGTTTTGAAAATAGCCAAATCCCAAGGACTGCTTCCACCCATCAATCTAAAAGGAGGGGAAAGAAATGTCAATGCTTTCTTCATCCGAAAATTAGCTCAAAACAAACAAGGTCATGGCTGTTTCATGGCTAACAATGATGAGCGACTTCTATCAGCTCCTCTTTTGTTCCTTCCCTAGGTAAGAGAAAAGCCAGATTTCTGATGCATGGAGGGGCATACCTACAGGACAATACCTAGAGAGGCAGTCCTTCATGTGAACTGTGATTTGAAGTGCCTATACAGCAGATCTAGAACTGACCAAACTTATTTTCAACAGGAACTTGTGATGCAGCTAATGTCTTACCACACAAAGATATTAAACCATATAACTAAAAGTAATGGATTACACAGTGGATTAATTTGCCAGGAGATACGACCCTGCTTTAATACAATTTACAATTAATAATGGCCTTATTTAAATACAAACAAACAATAAACACTCCTTCACCGTACATTACTTGTTGCTGAGGAATATTTGTGAAAACCCAAATGCTTGGCTGACAAGTAACACCCAAGACCTGATAGACAGTCCTGTTTTCCTTAACACAGACCTTATCAGGGACAGGTGGAATCTAGGGGACACAAATCAAGAGACTGCATTCTGAAACCCCTCTGCCCGTCCTGTTTCAGTATCTGTAACAGCTCATAGCCCCAGCTGCAGGCAGGCAGTCACGGGGAGCACACCTGCTGCCCAGATGCCAGTGCAAGAACCACACTGGTCACCTTTCCCACTGGCATCTTCTCTCTCCATTTGCTGAGGAAATAACAGGGGGGAGGCCTGTGATCCTCTGCTCACAGCCACGCAGAGGGATGGAGTCTGGGCAACACAGACACTGCAAGTCAGCAGTTCTGGCTCACACACCCCTGCTTGAAGGCTCTCCTGACAAAGTGGAATTTTCACTCCTTTACACTGGGAGCTCAAGGACTGCACTGAGTTTTGTAAGGTAGTGTGTAAACACCACATTAAAACCCAAAGCAACTCACTCCCCTCTAAATACACTATCACCAGCTTCACAAAGACACCTTTTTTTTCATTCTGGCAGCTGCAATTACACATGGCAATTCCTCATGGTGTATTTTTTATGGCATGGTCAATACTCTGCATGTGTTTTGAAAAATAAGAGAAGGTTAATAAAAGGTGACAACATTCCAGCCCAGGTGCAGAGTGCCCTACCTGGCACTCTAGCTCTGTCCCTTGGGTCCATGGGATGGAAGAAAGGGACACTAGGAAAACCTCACCCATTGCTTTTCACTCTCATCCCCCCCACGGCAAGTGTAACAGGCACCTTGGTTCTCTGGCTCCTTCCTCAAGTCCAAATAGATTCATTTCCCATGACCACAGCCATGCTAGTAGTTACACTGTATAGCCAGTCACTAACAATTTTTATACACCAGGGAGAGTTGGGAATATCAGCACTTTCTGGGATGGAGTGGTAAGAAGTGGGACAGCAGAAATAGCTATTACCACCAGCTCACCTGTGTCATGCGTTAGTAACCTGGCAGCCAAAACACTATTGCAACCTAACTGGAAGCCCAGGTTTTCAAAGTGCAAACTTTGTGCCTTGTTTTGCTCTACTCTGGCCCTTTGTGCAGTGGGGGCCAGGGAAGGCAGAGCTCTTAGGGCAACTTCCCTGCACGCCAAGGCGCTCACTGAGAAAGTATGCCACTGCATGCACCACAGACGTGTCAACCGTGCTGTGATAATGTGTGGGACCCCTTTAACTTAAAATAATCAAGTTGAGCATATCGTTAACTAAAAACCCATTTTCTGCTATCTTCATGGACAGCCTGAATTCTGAAGGAAGTGAACACCCCCATCATACACATCCCTGGCTGGCTACCCTAACATGTGCAGTACCTATGCAGGAGCTGAGGATTTCTTCTCAAACCACCCAACACCATTTCATGGCTGAAGTATGAGGACCAATGATCCATGTAACAGCTTAATTACAGCAACGTCACAGGAAGGACATTTCTTACCTAGCATAATACCTAACCCATTTTTCATAAAACCTAAAGGTACTTCAAAGACAGTGGTAGTCTGAAAAAAGCATAGCAGAAAGGCAGGTAAGGTGCCCCACTTAGTTATTTCATCCTTTACCATTTTCCTACCACATCCATTGTCTACAATATTGCATTGGAAGATTTGCCATGTTCATACATCCAAGGATAGAAGTCTAACTTGTAAATAATTCTGACTCAAAGAGGGGCACTGTCTTGTCTTACGCTGTCAGATTGGGCATATCAAAATGAACTCCTTTACAGTGAGAAAATGCCAGGGCAAATGAGGGCTTTGAAAAAGAAAGGCATGAAAGAGGGATCCTTATGTCCTATGTAGGTCTTGCTCCAGGCACAGAAACAGCTATGAGCATCAGTGGGGTGAAGGGCAATGCTAATATTAAGAAGGGATATACATTCAACAAAGTATTAAACTCTGCAGGTATGGAAACTACTCTGTGTGCTGGGAACCAGAGGGAGACACCAAGGCATCTCTTGCCACCTGAGGTGCTGCTCTCTGGGCAACAGCGTTTGATGTCCATCGGCCCCTCCAGTGGGGGTATGTCTGCAATAAGCAGCTGCTATGCAATTGTTTACTGCTGTTATGGCTGCTCTGGTTTATGCACTAGAATGGGATTATCTGGGGGGTTTAGGTGATTGGGCTGGGATGAGGACTAGCTGGCTGAGACTCAAGCCAGCCAAAACAGAGGTCACTCAAGAGGTGCAGAAGGCGGGTGGGGGTGGAGTGGGAAGGAAGGATAAGCCTGTATCAGCCCTTCCACCCAACAGTACAGCCTTTTATACACAAATCAAGTTCGAAGCACAAAGGTCTTGCTACAGACAAAGCTGATACTACACTAGAGCCACATCAAAGAGGCTTTTTTCTGTGTCTGCGCTTGGTAAAGAGCGTGTGACCTCTTATTTCAGATGTGGATTTCTGACATTTACCATATTTTGGTCACCTCAAGAACAGACTACTGTCATGGCTTTACTTGTTGGGGTCCTTAATATCACACAGAAGCTGAAGTGAAATCCAACACACGCAGCCTAAGTGTGGCTCTGTGATTACTTATGCAGGACAGTTAGCAGACTGAATTTAATGCAGCGATAAGGGTTTAGCCGTAAGTGCTTTCAGTTTCCCCAAGACACGTCTGCCTACACTGACACAGTGTAACTCCATGGCCCCATACATCTGCATAAGTTTATTGATATGCAAGAAGCAACATTATCTAAATGCTAATCTTAGATTTGTAGTCAATTCACTGGGAAGGCTTCTTTTCTTGAGATGACTTTTGCTATTTTCGCACTATCAATTCTTCCTGGTTTTGCTTAGATTTTGACACTGTTTGATTTATATTTCTTAGGAGAGATAAATTTTATACTAAATATAACCAGACAGGAGGAGGACTGCTAGTCTGTGAATCTCTGAAGTAATAATACAACTGTCTCATAAACTGTTAGGCACTGAATACTGCAATTCAATACTCCAAATTCAGTGGTTATGCTGTACATACCTATTACACACAAAAGTTACACTTCATAATCTCACAACTTTCACAGTTCCCTCCTACGTGAGATGAGATTCAATAAGATAACTGCTTCCCACACAAAATTCATGCCCAGGAATTATGTATCTATAAATATACAAAGCTGTATCACAGTGCAAGACACATCACTGTAAAACAAACTCAAAATATTTCCCAATATAAAATAATGTAGAAGGTATTACCTCTACCACCATAAAATGGGGGTTTTTTTTCTTTTTCCTGTCATCATCATTCTAAAATGGAAAGCAGTGAAAAAAATCTAGTTTTTCTGAGAGGAGTTTTCCAAAACACACCAGCTTACAAATTTCTAAAGAATTTAGTAAGCATGCTCATGGAAACAAAGACCTATGCACTGTTTCCAGCTTTAATGGTTCAGCAGGGTACTGAGGTGTGAGAATCAGAAAGTGAGCTAAAAAGAGTAAGTTTAGTGGGATGTTCTCAACCGAGAAACACATGGGAAATAAGCTGAAACCTGGGGTAACTAAAGAAGCAAGAAACTTATTTTGATTCTAAGAAATACAGTTTTGCAAAACAGACATGCAGTTCATTACTAGTTTTAATTTGCCACCAGCTCTGAATGTACATTAAGTATCTGCTCTTGCCAAGTGCAGCACTACTACAAAGTTTACTTTTTCAAGTGACATTCTGCTACATTACTTCCCTTTATTTTTTTCAAAACTCTGGAAAGTTTGCTTCAGTAAATTCAAGCCACACTGAGATACCAGACATTCTACTTACTCAGATCCAAGACAGTAACGTAGAAAAGGAAGTGGAGGGAAGGAGAATTGTCTCACAACCAGTTAAGAAGGCAGGAGGTGGGGTTTTTTCTGCACATTGTAAAAGTTTTGTTTTGGGATGAATGAATAATGTTTAGCAGTGTGAAACAAAAAAAGTCTCAAGTGTTCCCAAAGAAAGTCTGGGTATTTTAAAAAATACATGTTTTATTTTGAAAGGGATGCTCTGAGATGCTACACTTTGAGAATGACTAAAGAAATTAAAAACTTTAAAAAGTTTCAGCTGAAAACTCTCCAAGTCTTAACCAGAACAACAAACTGAATTCATAACCAACCAAGTTAATTGCTTTGCTTTCCACAACAGCACGTATTGGCAAAGTTATTAGTCATGAAAACCTCCTTTACACAGCTCTAGCTGAAGAGCACAGGGCTGTTTACCCCCATTTAAGGGATGAAAGAGCTGCTGTCACTTTGGCCAGACCACAGTATGCTTCTCTAGTTGCCAAAGGCAGCCAGTACTTTGCAGAGCTCCAAATATACCGTGTTTTTCCCCAGCACACTTTGGAGATAGGATAGGCAAGAGATAAGGGAGAGGCATGGAAATTCCCCTTCAAGCAGAGGAAGGCTGGAGGGGCGGAGCATGCAGGGATTTCCTTCACAGGAGGTGAATTTCCTGGGAGAAGCACTGGCTGGGATGTTTGCACAAAAGTCATATTGACCAGCTACAGCAGAACATGGTATTGGCCTCACCTCCACGAAAGGGAACTGGCAATGTCACTGCATTGATAGATCTGGCTTGAGATGCACTTCAGACACATTGAGTGCTATTAAGTTACCTCATTTTCTTGCATGTTTCTCCAGTCATCTTCCCCCAGCAAACTTAACACATATAACTTCAAACTACTCGCCAGGTACCCTCAATGATCAGGGCCGCATTTTGATATCTTTCTGCCTTTTAACACACACTGCTTGGAATATTATTTTTTTAAAAGCTCCATTTAAATAGGATTCGAGAGCTGAGGAGTGTTATCCTTCACCACCTAAATTTTTCACCTGTTGTAATTCCTGACAGGACTAAACCACTACATTAACTTTAGTACCTTTGTGAAAGGTACTAGAAAACGTATAGATCAAAAACATATCCAATTTTTGTTTTCACACATTTCTTTCCCTCTACAGGAGAAACCAGAATGCCAAGCAGCATGGTGCACCTTACAAAATCCTCACTGTCTATTACACTTCCTCCTTTTACCTACCAGGAGAATTGAAGGTGACTGTTCTTACACCTACCACAACCATTTAAGTCATTCTTTGCTTTCTTCAGAAGTCTCCACACACAAGCAAAAATTCCAAACTTGCATATGTTTCAATGTACATTGTAAAACTTTTTTATTTCATTCTCTGGGGGAAGAAAAAAGGGAAAATTTGTTGCCTTTTTCCAATTCCTCATCTTCTTAACTGGCAGTGAGTAACTCCTGTATGGCTATTTTCCTCCATCATCCGTTGTGGTGAAGTTGACACA
Source organism: Pomatostomus ruficeps (assembly GCA_013400735.1). Taxonomy (NCBI): domain Eukaryota; kingdom Metazoa; phylum Chordata; class Aves; order Passeriformes; family Timaliidae; genus Pomatostomus; species Pomatostomus ruficeps. Next base: position 46,426 of record VYZT01014077.1, on the reverse strand, counting down.
GTAATTCCTAGCATACAGTTGCTAGAAAAAACCCCCAAATGTATTTATTTTCATTATATGGTGCTAAAAGGACATGCAACTGCACCTACGGAGCTATTATGTAAAGCACTGAACACTTCTATTTTATTTCACCCAAGCACTAAGTAAAAGCTTAACATCAAGGGTATGAGTGATCCTACCCATTCAACCAGTATCCCTCATGGAAGTAAGGCTGAGGATGCCAGAGGAGCGTGTGCCAGTAAAGAGAAGTGTGTGAGCTGAATACATGCCTTTCCTACATCAGGAGCAGCATAACATTGCTATAAAAAATACCCTTTACCATCTGACTCTTAGTCATAAATGTACCTGCACTTTTAAACTCAGTTGAACAAACCATGGCAAACACGTAAAAGCTGAACATTTCCCATTTGAGGACGGAGTTGTCAGAGCTGGCTGAGGAATTGCGAGCTGACATCAGCACGCAGCGATGCAGAGAAAAATTGAGGGAAAGACCCCCCAAAACAACCACTCTTCACGGATTTTCGGCATATAAAGCTGTTGCAAGAGGTGCCAAAAGATATCATTTCGAGCCAAACAGTTTAGGTTGATGGCTACGCTAATTACAGGCCTGGCTGTTCCCGCTGGGCTGAAGAAGGCCACGGCTCGCTGTCAGGCAGACAGATTAGCCCCTGCTGCCCATTACGGGCACCGCTTGAGTGTAGGCAGGGACACGGAAGGAAACATAAGAAGGCGGCATGTGCATAACCAAACAGGTTACCTTGCTGAAAAGAAAACCCCTAAAGCCACATTCTGCTTCATCAGCACATGAAAATAAGGTAATTGAATACTTCATTCTCCCATCCAGAGCCAAGATCCATCACTCAGGGAAATGGAGTTTTGATAAGGTGGGGTGTTTAAATGAGGCAGAAAGAGTCATTGAGCGTGCAGTTACTTTGTTTATCTGAGAGAAATCCCACTTACATATAAGCAAAAAAAAATCACTTTATCCTATAAATCACTGTAACATGACAAAGCCCCTTCAAGTATGGAATTTATACTAATTTTAACATAATTCTGGAGACAGAAGGCATTACACTTGTTGCTGCCTTTATTTTCTTACCAAAATCCACTTATCTCTCTTGTTTAGCTTTCCTTTCTTTCCTCCTGTCCTTGAAGTCTCTGTCTCACTAGGTGTTTTTGCTGGCTTTTAACATTTCATACATCAAGAGACAAAAACTTCAGCAACTGTCAGGGCAAGGTATTTTAATCAAACTTCTCTTGTTCTTTTTTTAAGTTATACATGTAGCACATTCCGGTTTTCATGTTTTGATTTATTCAACATTCCAGCTGATTACCAAAATATGAAAGTAAGTTTTATAAAATATTTCTCATTACCAATTTCAGACTCAGAAAGCTCCTGTTTTAGTTCTTTAGCCTTGTTTTAGGGGAAAAAAGAAAGAAAGATAAATTCTGACATTTGAAAAGCAAAAACACAAGCAGAATGTGTTTTATCATCTTTAACAAGCTAAACAGCAACAAACTCATTTTCTCCCACTGGTTAATCACCTAAAGTATGAAGTACAGTGACTGGCATTTCCTCCAGAAAAAAAAATTACGTAAATTCTGTAAATAGACTTTTCCTCAGCCAAAAATGCCTGCTATGGTATTAAGGGGTTTTTTAAGAAAGCAGGAACTAGAGACACGTAGAGCTAGACAGACTGCACCCTTGTTCCTTGGCTTTAAGTGGTATAATTTCCCAATCTGCTATGCTGATACATTATCTTGAAATTCAAAGAAAAATAACATGACAGTACAGAAGAGCTCTCAGCACTGGCAACCACAAGGATTTTGATAACATTTAAGAGACACCTACCCCAGCCTCTCTAACAGTGATACCTAACCATATCTCAGGCTTTGGTCTTGCCCTCTCATGTGTCCAGACACATGACAAAACAATGAAAAGGTTTTCCTGCTTAGAAATATGGGCAGTAGCCACAGTACTAGGAAAGCGCTGCATTTTCACAATACTTTAAAGGTAACTAAATTGCGTTGGTGCTAGGGCTCTGCTATCATTCCCCCTTGCCCAGGCTGTCTGCTCCCACCACATCTTTGCAGCTGGTGGCAGAACTGGTCCACTGCTGTGAAAAACCAGTTTGGGGAGATAACCCTGCAGAAAGCTTCTTGGTTTTCTGTGGTTTAGTCTGCAGGCTGGGGTCTGTATGGTGGCTTCTGAGCTGTGAGACAGCCCTATAGCAAGGGAGAAGGCAGGAACCGCAGAGAAAGAGGGAGTGTAAGCTGTTGTGGACCTACACCTTCTGGAACAATGCCACTTTGGCCACATGACTGAAGATGGACCAAAGATAAAACTGAAGGCCTGGGGTAAGGTCCAGGAGGGAAACATCTCACCACCCCTGCTCATAGTCAATGTAGTGGTGGGAAAATTGAAGGGGTTACATCTGAAGGCAAACGTTCTTCAAGCCAAAGCTTCGGGAAGCAATTTTTCAGGTAACTAGGTCCTACCATGGAGCTTTGAAATGCATACAGCAGCACTGCCACCTTTGAGTCAAGTCACCCCTTCACACAGCTTGAGAACCCAAAAAACCAGAGGGGTGACACAGTGAGCACACAGCCCCACCAGCTGACAAGCAACCACGCTACTGCCTTCTGAAGGTGCAGTGGGCAAGCAAAAGAGGAGCTGGACTGAAGGCTTTACTGAGGGCGAACCACAATAGTCCGGCCTTGCGATCGTAGCAGCACTTGCCGCTCTTGTGCCACAGCTGCCACAGGCAATAGCGAGGCTGGTAACCCCTGTTTTGTGCTGGTGGCTGAACTGACCTCCTAAGCAAAATTAGCAGGCCATGAATTAACACCCTCTTTAGTGCCTGCCAACAGAAAACAAAAATAAAGCAAAACCATGTGGCCAAGGGTTGTGTAAAATGCTGTCACAGGCCTTCTCACATATTTTCCCCACCCTTCGACTGCGAGAACACACTGTGAAAACTGTGCAACTAAAGCAAACATTTGCAAATTATACCCAGCTTGTGATTTTCTGTGGAATAAATCTGGGTAAAGCAAAATATGGACTCGATCTCAGAAACAATATCTTAAATCAAACTGTCCAAACAACCCTTTTTATCACCTAGTAAGGTACAGGTTTCCCAGGCCTGAGTCCAGAAAGCAAACCATGTGCCCCAGGAATTCATCCAGAGCAAACTGGAGCTGCAGAGCCCACCAGGAAAGAGAAAAATGTGTATCATCAAAGCACTCGTAACTTTCCACAACATGTTAAAAAATGATTGCAAGAGGTCTTACACACATTGAGCACAGACAACAAACTAAGCTCTTGATGACCACAGTTACCCACCACTCCTGGCTTACTACTTCTTACCAAACATGCACCCAAAATCATAAGCAGTTTCCCTCGTGCCGCATCTACACTCAGATTCCCATGCAAAAGTCTAACAGTGCGGCTGCTGGCTTCCTTTGGTCAATGGAAAATTCTTCCTGAAATTCCCTGTTGCTTACAAAGTGCCAGCACTGAAGCAACATGATAAATAACATCGGGACTCTCATGTAAAACACCTTTGTTATACATCTAAGTCAGATGTGTCACAGAAGTAACCAAAAAATTGATGGTAAAACTCTCTCTGCCTTAATAAATTTTTTAAAAAGCTAGTACTTCTGATTTCAGCAAGTTCACTTAAATATGAGAATTACTGCCAGAAGCAATAGTATACATTATTATGACACAAATATGTACCAGCACGCATCCACATAACCCTCATAGAAAGAAACCAAGCATAATTCTACTTATTCTGTGTATCTAAAATTAAATCTAATTTTTTTTAACCATGCTCAGCAACAGAGGAAGATTTAACAGGTGTCATTGTTTCATCTTTTTAATTTGCCCATGTGAGAAAAGAAAAACCATTTAATGAGAAGGATGAAATTGATGATTAATTAAACATCTTCCAGGGCCTGGAGGATCATCCTCCATTTGGGATAAATTTCCTTTAGGTTTAAGCAAGCTGAAGGACAAAAGACAGATGCCTCCTTGGCTTTTTGTTTTAGCTGGTATGTGTTTGTAAAGGCTTGAAGATGTTTCTCAGTTTACTTGTCAGCCTTTTTGGCATCAGTCATCCAGAGGTCCCTGCCCCAAAACACAATGGGGTTTTTTTAAGTGCTTGGACAATATCCCAGTGCAGTTCAATGCAAGACTGGACGTTAGTTGTGGTATTTAAGTGACAGCACTTGCTGAGAGTATTTTTTCTTCTAATCACTGCCACTTTTTTGAACTGCACATTCGTATGTAGTAACTGAAAGTAAATCACCTCATTTAAACAGGCTCATGACTGATTTTCTAGTGAAAACTTGCAAACAACAAACAGGACGACAGGTCAGAGTTGCCGAGACATGTGGCCCCTTTCCCTTTTTCTTAGACCACCACCACCTAGGGGACCTTTGATCTGAATGTCAGCGATGAAAATACACAAACAGATACTCTCTTATTATATACTCACAGGTGTACATTCCTAAAACTGTTACATTCCATTACTTTCAGCTGTGCTTGTAAACAATACCTTCAGAAGTTGACCCCTTCTCTCCTCTGATCACACTGGTATCCAAGAACAAAGCATCACAGCAAGCAGGGTATTCCAAATACCGGCAATGATCATGCCAACAAATTCAAGCAGCACATATAAGGACAGGGCCAAAGCACTGGCTGAAGTTCCTCTGTATTACTTACACTGTGCCCACTTTACAGCTCGCACAGAAAGGGTGCTTCTCTCACCCAGTGGAAACACTTCTGGGCCAGGCAGCTGGAGTTTTGATGCAGAAAAGGCTGGATTTAAGGCAAACTCGACGCCGTTTCACCAATGCAGCAAGAACTAAAAATCTTACTGAAACACATTCAGCCCCTGTGGATGTTCGGATCACTTCCCATAACAGCATGCAACAAATCGTCTGTTTGGGCTGGGGTTATTGAATGCAAAGCATATCCCATCTTCATAATGTTTCTACTTTCTAAAAATCACTCTCCAGATTTGGCAGCTTAACATAGGAGGAAGTGCTCTTCTTCTGTTAAAAATATAACAGTATACTTCAGTAACTGGAATGGAGGAAAAAAGTGTGAGGGAATTTTTCCATTCTTTTCTCTGATTGTTCCATACAATGTTTATCAGCAGGCTGGTACTAGATCTCCTTTTGTTAGAAAATTAAAAGTTGAACGGCAAACATAAAAGCCACCATGAACCATGCAATAACCTTCAGGCATTTTAAGAGCAGCAGAGGTTAGAAGGGCAGCTCCTGACTCTAAACAGCACCTATTGTTTCTCTTTCTTCTTGAATAACAAAAGTAGAGCTGAAAGCTATTTACCTGGTTTTACCTCTGTCAGATCTCATTTCCCCCTTTATTTTCAGCAGATGATCTTATCAAATAGTGTAATTTCTAACAATTGCTTTGATCGGATTTATTTAATTTTTTTAAAATTTCACTGTGATAGATTTATTTCATTCTCAAATAACTCAGCATACAAAGTCACAGCAGAAAAGCACCTAGGAGATTTCAGGAGTCTATCAATGTGCATTTAAATTAAGAGCAACTATTTTTAAGCTTATAAGTTAAAATGTTTTCATTTTGAAATCATGAGAACCAACTCACAGTACAAGGCTCTGATCTTGCAAACACTCCCACACAAACAACTTTCTGTCTGAATCGTCCCATGTGTTCCCCTCCCACTGTAGATTTGTATAACTGGACACTTAACTTGCCCAAAATCAACTGCAGAGCAAGGCTGGAAGGATTAAACTCCCGATCCACAAACTTTTCGGTGTTCTGCTATCCAGTGTAGCATGTCCATTATGTTACTCAAATTACTTATAAACAAAAACCTTCCATGAGTCGGCACCCTGCAGAGCTTTTGCGAGTGGCCGGTAGGGATCTGTAGTTAATACAGAATTAGAAAATCACTTAGTTTGGTATATAAAATCCTCTGAGATCTAGCCTTAAAAAAATCCTCACTACCAGATAAAAGCAATACACAATATATAAATTGTTGAAATATTTATAAACTGTGTTGAAATATTTATAAAACTTTTGAAGAAAAAAAATACTTTTGGGTGTGTTTTGTTCTTTAGGAACAAAGTTCATAGAAAACCAATAATTTCTAGCATTATTGATTTTCACTTAGAAAATTATTTTCTTTTTTTACTTTCTCTAAATCACTACACAACACCCACCTCTTGTCTTTTTTAAATAAAAGGTGGGGGGGAAAAAACCCCTTGAAAACATGTAACAGAAATCTGAACTGAGAAATTATTTCAATTTAGCTACAAATTAAATGCCAGTGAAGTATTTGCAACCCTAAAAACACCTTTAGACATAACAATCTATGATGCAAGTTTACAGCATTTGAGTCTTCATCGCCAGCTGCAGTTTTTAGTTACCATACAGAAGTTTAAGAAAACCACTAAAACCTGTGAAATAACAGGACTTCCCTCTCATATGAAAGCATCTTATAAATTTATATTTTTAAGGAGTTCTAGGATAAGTATCTAGAAGTTCATTTTCCTTACTGTAACATGCTACCTATGAAATCTAACAATGTTACATTAGCAGAACGAGGCTGTTAAGTTAGAATTCTATCAGATATTCAGCTGCTATGAACTGTCAAACCTCAGCTGGAGCTGATGTCCCACTAGGACTAATTTCAGACCAGCAAAGTGTTTCTGACAATAAAATAGATACAAAACCAAGAGTGAAAACATGTCTCCTTATACAAGATGAAAGTATATTGAAGAGACACGTTTTTGAAAATGGCTCACTCTTACAACCTTTCAGTCCAGTTTAGAGTTTCCTTGGCATATTTTCACTTTCTGCAAAGGCAGCATCATCAATACAAAATAAAATCAAGCCAAGTTCTGAAATATACTTTACTTTTTTGCCATCAACTCTTGCCCTCTTCCAGCCCCATTTCCATCCAATGTTTTTCCTAACTACAAACAAAAAGGAAACAGACATCTGAGTGCCTGTAAAAACTAAAATTACTGCATACATTATTGGTTTTCTATGTATCTTTATTGAGTCACTTGAAATGTTGTAATTACATATATTTCCTGCTTTCACAAAATGTTGGTGAAAGGTTTGGTTACCATTGTCCTTTCTAGCTCTGGAAGAACTGGCAAGTGGAAAGAGGAAAGTAACTTTCCAGTCAGTTCAAAGGAAGTGGAGTATGCTCATTTCCACTTGCAGAATCCACTATCAGGGTTTACAGACATTTCTATGTGACCTTCTTCAGTACAGCATCTGGGCACAACATTTTGCTCTTATTGCTTTCTTTTTCAGTGAAGATATTATTAGTTTATAAAGATCAGGAAAAACTGGATGTGGGGTGAGAAGTTTGAGAAAAAATGTATGATTAGGCAGTTAATACCATTCTCCTCAGAGTGTGCCTGTGTCCCTGTGTTTTAGGATTTATGATTTCTCTGTTGTTTTAAATCTCACACACACTCATAAGTATCCCAAATCTTTCTTCAAAACCATCAATTTTGGTCAGGCATCTAAGAAACTTGATTACTTTTCTACATTACTTCACAAAACAAGTTTTGTTAAAAATATTTATGCTGAAATTCTAAAATGGCATTACACTTCAACGCGAAACAAGTTTTGAAAATGAGTGACTATTTTATAGAACAGTTTTCCCATGTCTAACAAGAATTGGTTTACTAACACCACTTTCAAAAATATTTATTAGAGGCTTGTAAGGAAGAGAAAAAACATTTATTTCTCCTCTTTACTGCCTAAGTATCGTTGGAGTCATCCCACCACACAAGACATACAAACTCAGCATTTTCAATTATTTCATACGGATGATGCAGTTTAGTAACCAAAAATATTATGACCCTTAGCAGACAAAATTAAATTATTCTGGAAAATGGATGTGGGAAGCAATGTTTTAAAACTTCTTCACATGACACAAATTGTTAATAAGAGGGTTACTAACAACAGTATTAGAAACCTTTAATTACAATACACCATGATCAGTATGCTATTTGTAATACACTTGCATCTGGCAAGGTAGACAGGACTGGAATTTTTTTGGAATATATTGACAGGTGTGATTTTGAGGAGGGCAGCTACCTTCACTGGCTGGAAGAGGACACTAGAGTGTATATAACTAATGAAGCATACACCAGCACGCAAAAGAAAAGCCTCTGAAGGCTTGAAAGGAGGAGGAAAGTACAGAAACATTATCCCATCGTCCTTCCATGCCTCTGGAATGTGGGCAGATCATAGTAAAAGTTTAAGCAGCAGGAAGATTAAAGGAAAACTGCTAAAGCCAAAAAGGACACTCACATCATCTGGCATAAGTCAGTCGTGCCTCTGCAGACTTCAGCGGAGATACACTGATTTACGCCAGTCGATGTTTTGGCCCGATGGCTTCACAGAAGATACTAGCGATTAAATGTGTGTTCTATTCTGATTAAAAGCTTCTCTTGCCATCACAGCACATCTTGCCCCAGCTGGAAGCCCCTCTGGCATTTTTCTTTTTGCTGGAAAGTACCCAACAGGCAAATTCCAAAATCATCATCATAATAATAATAAAAAAAGAAGTCTGCATAAATTGTCAACTACTCTTTGTTATTATTTATCATTTTTTGGCACATACAGACATGCCAGGCACTTTACAGAAAATACTTTGAAGACAATTCCCTTCCCTGCAGAGCTTAAAAGACAAGGGCTAGTCCGTTCTGCAAACACAGGCCACTGCTTTACCAAAAATTATTCCAGTTACTTCACTGGCATTTCTCACAGTAGTAAGACTGTGCTTATTGTGCATCTGGTAATCTTAGGTCTTAAGTGATGAACATGGCAAACAAGAGAGGATAAAAGGCAAAGATATTTTATAGAGAAATGTTTCATATACACTACATTTGTAAAACTTTCTGAACCACAACAATTTTCTGTGCATTTAATATGTCTAGTTTTTGCAAAAAAAAAAAAAAATCCCAAACAAACCTAAACCAACCAACTAAAAGAAATAAAACAACTCAAAAAACCCACCCAGAAAAACCCAACTCTTTGAGGGTTGTAATTTTTCAAGTACATGATGCTTAGCATGTGTTTTCTACTGTGATAGAGTATTAATGAAGCAATCCTTAGCATTGGGTTTAATAGAAAAGTGGAATTGGGCATGGTGGCAACAATTCTGGAAGAGTAACACCTATATGATTTCAAGCATGGACATCCAGCCTTACAGAGTAGAGAGCAGTACAGCTGTAGACCCTGACAAGATTTCTGCCCAGCCTTAAAAGTCAAAAGAAAAGTGGAACATGGGGCCAACTGTGGAACTGAAAAAGCTATCAGGTTTGGGGAGGGCTGCAGGAAAAAAAAAAAAAGGAGTAAGTTACAATGCTTAACAATGAAGACCACTTTTAACTTCACTTCCTGAGTATCGGAAAACCACTATCATAATTTCAGAGCATCCAAAAAGGAAGAGTGACCTATCGACTCAATTAAAAAGCACTTCTAGGAATGCTTGATGATGTGAAGGCAGAGTATCTTTCCAAATATTACTTGGAACTAACAAGTATTTAGTTTCAACGAATAGGGCAGCTCCATATTGCCAAGGAGCAACCAAAATTAACATATTTGTTATACAGTGAATTTATACATAAAGGCACATTCCCTTTGCCCCATTCTCTGGGCCACAGGCTTTTCATGGTAACATTTCATTACTACCTCAGGTTGGGTCATTCACTTTGACATAAGCTAACACTTTAATAACTACTGGTGTGACTGTGATATGGAGACAAAGTTTCAAAAAAAATCTGTTAGACTTCTTCATTTGTCCAAGGCTTTTAGGAAAGTACTATTATTTATCTATTGTTGCCTTTAAGACATAGGTAGTATCTTTTTCATTTTCACTAGTCTCAAAGGAATGAAAATTTGCAAACAAAACCACAAGAAACAAAATCTGTGATGACAATTTGCATTCATGTATTCATTTTCAAAAATACAATCTTGACCATTAAGGAGAACATTTCCAAACTTGACAGTTCAGCACACAGCACTGTATTTCCATCACAGTCACGAGATTTGAAACACGTTATCATTAGGTGCTTTAGCAAACTCTTAACAGCTGCTGAGAATATGAGCATTTCTACAGCTTTTGGCAAGATCTAGCAGGTTTGAAAATCAGGAAGATGAGATCTGGCAATGGTATTTTCAGGATCAAACCTTTAAAAAAAAAAAGTCGTAAACTAAGCAATCATACATGCAATTTGCAGTTAAACTGTCAAATGTACTACTCTGCCTCTTCTTCTGTAGTTACATATTATGCTGTAATCTTTTAATTTGACAAGGGGAAAAGTTGCTGTGATTACCAGAGGTATTCAAAGAACTTTCAAATTCCCACTGTGAAACAGCTGTTTACCAGTGTGCATATTTCTGAAATTGTATTTGCTGCTCTTTAAAGCTTACTTATATCAAATTGAAATTGATGGAATGATCTTTTTCATTTCCATCCTAAATGATTTACAAGAGTTTCAGAGTGTTTTAATTTGTTATATTTGTTATACTGGCTTACCTAATTTATGTAAAATTGTTTCCTCTTTTGAAGTGTTTGATAAAGATTTGATAAAGATTCATTTGAAGGATGCAGTGTCTTACATACATTTATTACTGCCGAAAAACTTTTTTAAAATTGCACTGCTAGCAACAGAATCCATAGGAACACTTCCGGTTTAGAAACACTTTCAGATAATCTATTTGGCTCTTATTTGTCTGAAAGAAATCACATGTTTAGAGGAGAGAGGTATATTTTGCAAATTCTTATACTTCATCTAGAACAAGCATATTTGTCGATCAGTGCACAAGAGAGTTCATCTAAACATGAGAGCTAGGACTCCAATTAATTTGTCATCCGTGATTATCACTTGGAAGTCACTGAGTTTATTAAAGACAACTACTGTGTGATAAGGACAGTAGAGACACTATTAACCATGTCATTTAAATTGCTTGAGCTGGCACCCTGCCCAAGTTCTTCAGCTCCATGTATCAGCACACTTGCTGCTGGCAAGGACTCGTTTAAGGGGGGAGATGAGGAACTCCCTCCAAACTGAGTATGTTGTACAGATTTCTACAATAATTCCTGAGAATAAGCAGTATTACTTAGTCTTTGTATTTTTGATTCCTAGACAAGAGAACGACAAAACAATGGCAAACAAGTGAAAGACTCTACGAAAACAAAAGGGAGGGAAAGTATTTTTCCAATTTTCATTTAAAATTACTTGAATTTGCATTTTATAAGCATATTTTACTTGTAACTGCAATGCTGACAAACTAACAAAGACACCCCACTCAATCACTTGCTCTGCCAAATTTTATGATCCCATATCTCTCCCACCCTTGCCTCCTCCACGGGATCTCGGGCTTTCACTTCATTAAGCTCGTAGGAAGGAGAAAACCTCTGGTGGCTGGACATAGTTTATCTTCAAAACTAGTAAGAGTAACTTTATTGCACTTCTGGCAAGAACCACACCACAAAATAACAACACCACATTCGGAAAAGATGCAATTAAGAAGACATAAGGATAATTTTCTCCCCAATTCATACCAAAATAAATACTAACATCTTTGTTGGAAACAACCGAGATGTTAAGTTAGGCGTATTATTTCTACTGTTTTCTGAAAACAGTCAGAACAGAAACTTTTTCATTGTACTCTTCATCTTCTGATTTCCTAAGTTATGTCCTGATTAAGAAAAAAAAGGCTATCCCGTTTTTGGGAGGGAGGAATTCATTAGCTTAACAAGCATCTCAGTGTGTAAAAGCAGCTGATCTCTTTGCTAAAAAGTCCAGTGCTTCCCAATATGCACAACAGTCCAGCAACAACTCGGCAGTCTCCTATTTATCACTTCCCAGCACGAGTGCGCTGGCTCTGCGGGCCTGAGCAAACACCCAAGTACTCACAGTACACGTGGGCAGGCTGTAAGTGCTGGGGAAGAGGCTCTCTTACCTTCCACAAACTGTCCTTCGCCGTCTTCAAGTGAAGATCTGGAAACACAAACCCAAACCTCCTAAACTAATAGCACAAGCAGCAGCCAGACACACGTCTCTGCCGTCTCCCACCTCGCCCTCCAGACCACTTTCCCACCGCATGCACTGCAAACAGCAACTTTCCCGTGGCATTTATTTTTTACTGGTGAGCCATAAAATCGCCTGCTTGTCCAATTAATGCAAGCATCATTATTTTCATTTACCTTTCACCATCTCCAGTGAAGGAAAGAAGGGGAGGTTGAAAGGGGAACAGGAAAGCAAATGCATAAAAGAAGCTTCAGAAACGTGAGTTTCAACTCATTTACGAGCCCAGATAAAGGTTAATAGTTAAACTCCTTCCTCTCTCTCCCACCCTCACGATTATTGATGTCCTTCAAGAAATGAAATATTTTTTGTTCTCATTTACCAGAGGCTAGACACACTGTCAACATCTCCACTTTATTTACGGGTTGAGCAAGAGCAGTTCCTCAAACATCAACATTTTTTACGTTACTCCTGGAGAGAATCCACTTCTCTAAAACAACAAAATTTGCCAACTTCTGTAGTATTTATTTTTAACGAACGAGAGCAAAAGCCTTGAGCTATCCTCCACTGAGGAGGGGAAGGGGGAAAGTGCAGCTCCACTCTCCCAACTTCAAAGCACTTTCTTCCTCCTTCCCACACCACTCAGCCCCTGATCACTCTCCATCCCACCACCCCCTTACACCCCCAAAACTCTCCCTTCCCGATCCCCCACCTGCTCCACGTCCAGTGGGGTTTCAAAGGAGGAAACGAACTTTGCCAAGTGGTTCTTTTTGGGCGTCTTCTTCAACCCGTCTGGAGATTTAAACCTGAAAAACAAACACCTCTATTGAATGCAAACTAAGCTTTGGGGGTTGCCGAGTTAATTCCTCGGCAGACAGCTACTCTCAGTGTCTGGTTACACAAACATACCTACAGACAGGTTGGAGGGGAGTCCTTTAGAAACCAAGGAGAGGCGGGGGGAGGAAATAAAATCAAAATAGGCAGAAAGGTTGGAGTGGGGGACTCGGGAGGGCAGCGGGGTAAGTAGGCTGCAGAGAGGGATGATACGCAGCTGGAAACAGGTTTAATACTCGGCAGAACAGGGAGACTCAAAGCGAGGGCCAATGTGGGCAGGGTCTGAGACCCCAAAGGTCTCCACTGGGGATGGGGGGAAGGGAGGGGGTGTCCCTCTGAGTGGCGGTGATAACAAGTTTTTACAGACAGCCTAAATACAACAAAGGAAGGTACAAACCCGGCCGGCCGCGGAGGCGCGGGCGAGGAGCGGGCTGCTCGGGGGGCAGGCGGCTTCNCGCGCCGGGAGCGCCGGGAGCCGCGGCGGTAAGAGCAGCGGTGGGAGCAGTGACAGCCGCGGCGAGCAGGGAAATTGGAAATAGTTAAAAGGGGGGAAAAAAAGAGGTGGAGAGACGACCACCCTAACAAGCCGCCGCGATCACGCCGGAGAGGCGAGTCCCTCCTCCCGGGGGCAGCGCCGCGAGGCGCGCTCCTGCCCTGTCTTGCCCTGCCTGAGGGGGACGCGGCGGAGGGGAGGGGAGTAGGGGGAGCCGCCCCGCCTGCCCTGCCCTGCCTCCAGGGACGGGCGGGAGTGCGGCTGCAGAGGGAGATGCTGGCGGTGCGGGAGGCGGGGAGGGGAGGCGGCGCGGAGCGCCCCTGCCGCGGCGGGCGGGGAGGGGGCATCGAAGCCCTTAGGAATCATCCACACACACCCCCGCCTCCCGCTGCTCGCCCCCCGTGCGGCCGGGCTGCCTCTCGGCTGTCACATGGCTCCTGCCGCCACCCCCGAAAGGGTTTCGGGAGTCACTTTCACTTTGGCCCTGCCAAGGGGCTCCCGGTGGCCGCGGCGCTTGGCAGGAGCCCTCGCAGCGAGGGGCTCACGCGCTGCCCCGCGCCTTTTCCGGCTCCTGAGGGGGATGACGGGCAGAGCTCAGCTCCCTCCGCATCTCATGTCAGGGTGTGGGGCGCCCTTGGGCCTGTTGCAGCCGGGTGCTGTCAGGAGCGGCTCTGCTCCTTCCTTTCGCGTTTTAAGTAGGGAAAAAAGGAGAATAATAAAAATATAGCCGCGTCCGTGGGAGCTCTGGGCTGGGGAATTGCATGCAGCGCTGCAGCACAGAGGTGTGGCGGGGGGCTGGTAGGAGTGGGACATTTGAGAGTCACAGACAAGGACGCTTCCTCCGTTTTCCGGTGGGACTGATAACGTATGCGTCCCACCTCCCCCACCCCCCATCTGCTTGATCCCTTATGTCAGGCTTTCTAAAAGGGTTGGTGAAAATCCCACTGGAGAGCCAGGGCCATGTCTTCCACAGGGAGGGTCTCCTTGAGCCATCTCCAGCATCTGGCATAGTGACATGGAGGTGCCTCTGCAGGGCCTTTCCATGCTTCCAACCAAAACACTCTGCACCCACACCCATGGGCACAGACTGCTCAATATCCCACCAACAGCAAGTCCAGTGTCCCACAGTGAACACCAGGGATGGATCTGGTCCAGCAGCATTGTTTTTGAGCTCAGAATAAACATTTCCAGGATGGGAGGCATGCTCCATATAAGAATGTCAGATGCTGTTGCATCCCTGCTTCATTTTGAAAGAGCATTAAAAAGGAAAAGGGAATTACAACTTCTGACTTGCTACTCTCTTCTACTGTAGGCACCCTGCTGTTATGGACATGGTCCTCTTGTAGGAAGTATGAGATTTTCTGTGAGTATCCCTGGTCTTAATGTTGACGCCATTGAGAGGAGAGAGCCAGAAAAAAGCAGTATCCTCCTCCAGAGAAGCTCTCCATGTGCCTCCTGTGAAAAGCCCATCACCTGTCTGACCCTTGTGGGCAGGTGGTCATTAACCACGTAACAGAACTTGTCATTCCCAACACTTCCGGAAAGATACAGCAGCACTTACTTCGCTAATTATGGCTACACATGCCCTGTGCAGAGACAACCTTGTGCCGGGTGAGTCAACTGGCACTATGTCCTCGCTTTTACGTAAGCTCTTTTTCTCTGGCCTTCTCTCAACAATCAGCAAACATGGCACAACACATGTTTGTAGTTTTTAATGAGCTGGCCTGTAACCACCTTCACCCAAGCCCTTGTCACAAGCACAGCAGCAATCCCTTGGTTTTCTTGAAGTTTGGCTGATGCTGATGCCAACAATCAGGCTGCACACGCTGTGAAACACTAGCACATGCTCGTGCTTGGTTCCTCTGCACCTCAGCCTGCTCTCCCCAAGTGTCTGACATATTTTACTCAGCATGAACAAGCCAAATATAATTACAATGGGGTTTGGTTTGGGGTTTTATTTTCAGTGCACAACTAGGTAAAAGATTGCCACACAGAATATACATTCCAGTGACAACAAACAAAGTTCCAGCACCACGTATTTTAGTGTTCTGTCCTGAGATTTCTGGTTCTGAACTACAACTATTAGCTTTGAGATTTCCTGTTAAATGGAACAAAGATGACCATGACGTTTGTGTTTGTGTTTGTATTTGTGTTTGTTGGTGTTTCTTCCTTTTTTAGTGTTTATCATAAGGCAAAAAGAAGCACTAATAAATCAGACTGTGAACAAACACTCTCTCAAAAACAATCCAGTTTATGGACTGTTATTCTGAGTATTTGTTAACTTGAAAATTAAATTGCCATTTGAGATTATTCCATATTCCATAACATTCATTCTCTTCCTTCATTTTTCAATTACAAGGCTGAATTTGACCCGTTTTATCCATGTTTTTTCTGCTACAAACTGCAATGAAGTCAAGAGCACTTGAGAACAAGCTACTGCTAACTGGCAAAATATGGCAGAACCTGTCCCCAGTTATAGTTCCATCCTCTCACCCTGTCTCCAGTGACAACATGGTCACTACTCAGGAACAAAAGCCTGAAGTTAAGAAAGAAAACATTTTACAGTAAGTGAAATACAGGGAAACAATAGCCTAATTTACCAAATAAGAATAGTGAGATATCATCCCTGAAGAGAGTCAAACCTAATCCAGATGAAAGAGGAGAGAGTGAAGAGATGATCAGGCAGTCATTCAGGCCTATCTTCTGATGCTGCCCAAAGATTAAATCTGTCCTAACAAAGGACCTGGAATAATGTTATCTTACCTCTCCTCCCCTTCCCCCCATCCCACTGCATTTTTATCAAGCTCTTTTACCTTTGGATGCTTGGAAAACAAAAGGAAAGGGGCAGAAAATACAGAAAGTGAGAGGAAGAAATATTACTTATTTTTTTTAATTTAAAAAGAGGCACGAATTTATTTAGAGGTTGTCACACTTTCATCATGGGACATTTTAATTTAAATATGTGCAATTAAATGAACATCAGTTGTACGGACAAAAGGCTAGAATTAAAGGAATATCAAGTTAAGTTTCCATCAAGTGTCCATGATGTTTTAAGTAAATTGTGTGACTTTGTTTCTTGGCTTCTTTCAACAGCAAAAAAAGTGGTATCAGACAAGTGAAACATGTTTTTAAGATCAACTGACTAAAAGGCTTTCCATCCTCAAAATTACAAGGAGAAGTGCTTCTCAGCAGAAAAAAATGTTCAATAATCAATAGCAGAATAATCTGAGGCAACCAACCTGCGTTTGCATGTCAAGGTATGCAGAGAACGCCTGCCAGGGTGCTGAGGCATGAAGGGAGGAATGAGCAAACTCAAAGCTATCCCTTTACGTGGTTTTCACAATATTCTGATTTACCAATGTTTGTCAGAAAAAAAAAAAAACAGGAGGAAAGGATAAATTAAAATGTATACCTGGCACACATTTTTTTTTACAAACACTTGAAAACTCTGTGATTTAAGTAGTTCTGAGGTTATTTATGTTAATAGTATGCATGAGTCTAAATGACATCCTGTTCTGAAAAAAGAGCTGAAGGAAAAGTGCTTTGGGGCAGTCTACACGTTTTTTTGTCCTTCGGCCATAATGACAACTGAAATGGAGAAAACGTGAGGAAAGTGTGGTGCTGTGTGAGGTGGGCTGGCTGGATTAAACACTGTGTGGAATGGTGGTCTTCCACAATGGTAATTAGGAAGAGCTTTCTCTTCCTGAACTAGACAGACTTCCTATAAACTTGGGCAGGATATTGTGCTTTATTTTTTCTGTACAAGGTAAATAATATTTCCCTGTAAAGCAGTCCACTGTATCCCAGAGATTGCAAGCATGGCTGCTTTCGGGTTCATAACCTGCTTCAGCAATCCCACATTGGAGGTATTTGATTCAAGGTGGCAGAGTGTAGTTAAGACATTTCAATCAGCAGAGGAATTGGTACTGAAGCTCAGTCTCTACTGAGGGAGAAATTACTGTATTAGAGCCCTGGAAATTTGCTGCTTATTTTCCTTTTAAGCTTCAAATAGCTTAAATTTACTGATGGTGCTGTCTTTCAGGGTACGACCCCCCCACTCTTTCTTCCTCTTGCCTAGAAGAGATGGGCAAAGAAATATTGTTGCAGGTCTGTAAAAGCAGTTGATGAGTATCAGTGGTTGCTCTCAGGTTTCATTAGTTTGAGATTTTTTTAAAATTTGTTGAATTACTATATTTGTCCAGAGTACTTAGAGGACTGAACATACAAGCACTATCTGATAGTGTGCAAGATGCCCAGATGTAGTAAATTAAAATTATTACTAAACTTTAAAGAACAAAAATAAGGGTGGAATTTTTATCTTTGTAGTTTTAAAGAAATTCTACGTTTTGTGCTTGCACTCTTTTTAGTTCCACGAAAACAACATTCGAGTCCCAAAGTTAGTACACAAATATAAAGATTTCCTGTACTGATTACTTGAATTAGAAGGGAAAGTCAAAATGACTCTGCCACATGTGAAGACCCAGACAAATGTTCATGACTATTGTTTTGAATAGGGTAAAGAAGTAACAGTTTATACATTCCTCATTATTATTTAGGCGGTGGATTTAATATTTTCAAAAGCTTCTCAATCCCATCTTCAAAAATCTGGAGACTTAATATTTTTCTGACACTACAATGAGATATTCTAATTCACATAGATGCCATAAGAACATGACAAAAAGGGTAGAACTTTATATGATTTGTTCTGCTTGATATTTTAATGTCATATTCAGTACTTCTATTTTGTCAATTCTGTTCAAGACTTGCTGCTAGCAAGCTGGACTAAAAGCTGTCCAGGAAAGGAAGCTGCCTCCAGGAGAGATTTAAAAACATGGCAATGGTAATACTAGCTCAATCCAAGGTGTATTCAGTCTCAAATTATGACTACTAGTGGCTACTTCTGGGGAAGATGCAAAAAATGCGAAAAATAACATTTCAGATTAATCATGTTTTTTCCTAAACATTTGGTTACTTGGGCTCAGAGATGAAGATTTGTTTTGCTTCCAAATGTGATAATATAAAAATATGATTTTCATTTAGAGTATAACTTTTTCTGTCCATCTATTTTTTTCTTTTAATTCCATCAAGACCTTGCTTTTAATGGCATCTGATGACAGTGTTCCACAAGTTAACTCTCGCTTGTGCAGAAAATTCCTAAGATCTCTTTTCCATTTCCTCTTGTCTTGTTTATGTATTACTCATACAAGTCATGAGGGCCAAGAAGTTCCTAATCTATCTTCTAATACACCCATTTTATTTTATACATTTGTGATATTCATCTTACCCTCCAATTATCCCATATTCCCCAAAGCAGCCAGTGGTCTTTTCAAACATCAGTTTTGTGTAGATCACTGACAATTTGTGGTGTTTTTCCCTGAGCCGTTATATTTTGCTCTTTCCTTTTTGAGATCCTCTGTCTGGCAGGGGCTTCCCGCTGATCTACATGATGACAAAGCTTATGTAAATCTTTCTCCCACGCCTGCCTCCCTTGTCCATTGCTATCCAATATTTAATTAGCTTCCTTTACTGTCGCTGCCCTTTGACCAGAGGTTTTCACTGTATTATCCACAGTGATGTCCAGATTTCCATCCTGAGTCACTAGAACAAATTGAGAAGCAAATCAGTGAATCTGTTGTTCAAATCTTATGTCTGTTGTTTAATATTTCTCAAGCTGCTACCCATTCTCGTGGCTTCCCTGGGCCTCTTTGAAATTCCTCTCAGTCTGTCAAGCTTTTGGCCAAAGTAACCACTTGCACCAGTTAAGATGGACACCACTTAGCTGAGTTGCACTTATCCTCCTGTTGCCTGCCAGACTGTGGGCAGGCTTGGGTTACTCAACTGAGTTTAGGAAAGAAAGTGAAGGAGAGCTGGATGCTTGGGCCATCTTTGTGTCTAAGGGCCAAACTTTCATCTCCTGATTGTGTTCTTCCTTAAAGGAAGGTCCCTCGTGCCTCCTCTGTGGAAAGGGATTGTAGAAGCAGGGCATTTGCAGCCTTTTGTGCTGTTTGTTCGAATCTGCTTATCAGCAGATAGACAATGGCTTTTGGAAACAATACTTTTTTTAGCAAGGGCACACCAAAGCAGGATCTTTTGCTTGTTCAGAAATGGCCTTAAATGTCAGAAACACTAGAAGCGATTAAACAACTCTTCTCCTCTTCTCTGTTTGGCTGTATATCTACTACAGGCACAGGAGAGAGCCCCTTCCCTCTAGATTAGTGTTAAAGTGAGAGACATGGTTAAAAGGCTAATAAAAAATAAAGGAGTCATAAATACTAAGTGTTTTTTAAGTAAATATGTGTGGGTTGTTTTTTTTTCCTTCCAAAGGAATGTTCAGCTGTTAGTGTTACGTTTGACAGCTTGTAAAAAGGTGAGTTTTTGCTGAAGAGCAAGAACAAGTTGAAGAGAGACAAAGGCATGTTCTGAGATAAAGAAATGGAGAGATATCTGCTCCACAGATTGAAGGTGTTGCATTACTCTGTGCAATATCCAGAGATGGAGAAATCTGCACAGCTAAATGCTCATAAAATACCTTTTTGCAAAGAAGACAGGAAATGTTTCTGTAAAAAAAAATAGAAAAAAGACAAAACCAAACTGAAGCCCCCTCCCCCGCAACCAAAAACAACCCCAAAAAACCAAACCAAAAATCCACCAGTCGGTCTGGTGCAGTTTTCCCACCTGGAGAAACAAAGTGAGACAGATCTCTCCCCCCCTCTCCAAACTACATAACTCCAAACAAGCCCAGTGCCTTGAGGCAGCAGTTTCAGAGCCAGAGCAGGGCACTGTGCCCTGGGCCCCCCTGCACTGTGGCTCTGGGACACGCTACCAGCCCTGTACCTGCTGGGACAGCTCTGGCATCTTAACCAAGACAGGGCAATCAAGTAGACCAGCACTGAGCTTGGTACAACATCATGGCTCATTTAAGTATGTAACTCAGAGGTCACTGCGTTACCTCTGAGAAAAAACACTTGCTGTCTCATTCTTCCCTCAGGGTTTATTGGCAGCGTGATTATATTTTCAGGAGTGACAGAGAGGCCCTGAGCTATAAATCCAAGGGAGATAGAGAGTGAGTTGATTATCAGACACCTCCTTCCCCACTCCAAAGTCAATAACCTCAGCATCTCACAAGGTTACTTTTTTGAGGAAAACAATCTCTCAGACAGGCTCTGTCTGTTTGCATCTGCTGAACTGTATTCAGTCTGTCTTCTCAACAGCTGGGAAATCAATAGCTTGCCAACCATCCCATAGCCCCAACAACACAATCTTTTTTGTACTATTGAGGAGGAGGCTCAGGTGGCACCAGGATTAGGTGAATTGGATTTGAAAAGTGATTTAGGAGGAAAGTAAGTGCTTGCTTGAAGGAAGGTCTCTGTTCCCCACTCCCAAAATCCAGCATGTATATTTCTTCCCCCTGGAAGCATGGGGGCCCTTTTCTTTGAACTCCGAGAAATAATTCGGTGGTATTTTAATGACCAGGTAGCTACTAGAGACTATGCAAAACGTTACATTTAGGACAATCCAAAGAAAACTTCAGCAGCCGCCCGGGATCTCCTTTTCACTCCCGGGGGTAAGTTTATTTACAGAAAGTTAGTTTTGCTTTACCCCAATGGCAAGTGGTAAACTCAGCCGATAATAACAAGTCATTTATTTAGCTTCTGAGAAGCTGTTTGCAGATGGGAATTGGTTTTTATAAACCGTGTGTGGAGGGACACATTTGAAGCAGCCCCGGCGAAAGGCTCCCAGCGTTGCGGAGCCAGTGAGGAGCGTCAGGGCTCGGCTCGGCTCGGTCACCTCCCGTCCCTCCCGCCTCCGGAGGCGGCGACGCCGAGGAACGAGTTAACTCCTGGAAGCGAACATAAACCCCGTGCCGAGGGACTTCGTGTTTTATCATAAATTCTCGCGCTTTACAACGCACTTTAAAGGGACTTTTTTCTTTCACATAAATCCCCGGGAAGGAAAAAAAAAAAGATGCCCGCTCTCTTTCCCGACACCCGCCCGAGCGTGTTTCCCGAGCATCAGGGTTCGTCCAGCCGGTGGCTGATTCACCCCCCCAGCGCAGGAACCACCAAGCAGTTCCCTGATTGCGGTGCGCGCTGCAGAGCGGTCAAAGCCCAAGGCCGTGCCGGTAATCCCGCCAGCGGCTGCCGCAGGGGGAAAGATGAATAGCCTCAGATCCGGCTGGGAGGTGGCAAAACCGTGCCGGCGATCGCTCCGCTGCCTGCAGCGCCCGGCAAGGGCCCCACGGCCGGTGGGCAGCGAGCCTGGCCAGGGCGCGGGTGACAGGGACGGCCGGGGCGGCGGCGGCGCTCCCCGATCCCCCCGCCCCACCTGCGAGATGCGCCCCGGTGCTCCGGCAGCGGCGGAGCCCGGCGGTGGGCGCGGAGGGGAGGATCAATTAGCGCCGCGCTAATCACCCCTCAGTTTTCTCACAGCCCTCCTTTCAGCAGTCCCCTCCGCGGCGGACGCCACCGGCCCGGCCCACCTGCTGCTCGGCGCACCTGAGCAGCCTCGGCGGGGCGAGCGGCAGCCGGCTCTACCCGCCCGCCGCAGCGATCCCCGGCCCAGCGCGGAGCAAACACGGGCGGGTCTCCACCACCCGCCCCTCGGCAGCACCGAGAAAAGTACGTTATTCTTAGCGTGTGCTCTTTTTCTTCTTACTTTTTCTTCCTTTTATCCCCACCCCCCCTTTTTCCCCTTCTTTTTTTTTTCTTACGCACATCCAAAGTACTCCGACAACGAGTGCGATTTAAATTTGAGCCTCGCCGTAGTTCTTGCACTCTTAAACCACATTCATTTTCACATCCTTCCCAGAATTTTTGCCACGCTTCCCTCGCTGCAGTTTGCGTAAACAGCTTTACTGTGTAACTATCGGGAAACATAAATACACGGAAATAAATAATAGCGCCGCAATCGGAAGGAATAACCCAGAGCAGAGCGGGCAAAGGAGAGTAGAAAGTAGAGATTATCTCCCAGAATGTGTATTGCGTTTTGGTTTGGTTTTTTTTTTTTTTTTTTTTTTTTTTTTTTTTTTTTTTTCTTCTNTTTTTTTTTTTTTTTTTACCTCGCTCTGCTTGCGGGGAAAATTTAATTAAAATAAAGGTATTTTTTCCCCCTTGATTGATGTATGTTTGCTCGCGTAACAGCAACGTATCGAAGCAGACAAAGCAGACGGATTCGGGCGCCGCTAATTAGAAAGCAACGAATGCCGGCATTTAATAAACATTTGAGTGGCCGGTGGCGCAGAAGGAGACAGCATAGGGGCGGCGGTTTCCCTGTGCCGTGGGACTAGCGCCGAAACGGCTCTGCGGGACGGGTATTAGCGCGGTTCTCCCCGCCGGGATGCGGAGCCGAGCACGGAGTCGCGGCGCGGGCAGTGAACCCTGCCCACCTCTCGCCTCCAGCTCCTTGCCTGCGCACACTCTCGGCACGGCGCGGGAGAGCCGGCGGGACATCCGCGCTGATTGATCCGCGGGGGGATCCAGCCCTCCGCTCCTCTGCTCCGGGTTTCTCGGGGGTCTGCCCCGCTGCCCGTCTGGCCGCACACCCTTTCTGTCCCCCGCAAGGCTCCCGTCCTCGCCACGGGTAGCCGGCGACAGCTCCGCACACCCCCGCGGCTCCCCGCTCCGGGGCGCGGGGCGGCGAGGACTCGGCAGGGGCCGCGCAGCTGTTGACAGACAGAAAGCCTCGATCTCCCAACCCCTCCTCAATCCATCTTCGCGGGATGGCAGTGGACAGCCCCAACGGGTTAAAGTAAAAGGCTTTGTCACTGCTGAAAAGAGGGAGAAGTGGGAAGAGGAGGGGGAGAAAAGAGAAGTCTGATGCTGAGGAGTATAGGTGCGGGGTGGGAGGGGAACCACCTGGAGATCAAGCTGTGATGAGAGTTAAATACGCATCCATCCAACCATTCCACTGTAACCCCCCAGTGCTTCACCCCTGTGCACCCACAACAGTGTTGCCAAGTTGGGACCCACCTGGGGAAGGTGCAGCGCGGCCGCAGGGGTGCGGTGCAGAACAGCGTGGAGCGGTGTAGACCAGGGAGGAGGGCTAAGGGCAGCCGGAGTGGGGATGAGGGTCTTGACCTGCCTGTACACCCCCAGCACCAGCCGCCTCCATGGATGGAGTGTAGGGAGTTCAGCTCCGTGGGCTGGAACCAGGATGAGTGCAGTCTCCCTCGGCGGCAGAGCCCTGGGCAGTGTGAGGAGCTGGCAAGGGAAGGGTTGCCCCGCTTGAATTACACTAGTTTTGCTAGTCCAACAGAAGGGACTGAAGCAAGTGGGGAAACGAGAGCCAGCTGAGCCCTCCTGCCAGCCTCATCGGGGCTGAACTTGAGGTCAGTGGTGCGCAAAACTCCTCCAGGGAAGGAGGAAACAAATGTTCATGGATCGGGTATCGATAAACTTGAACAAGTGGGAGGGAGAGAAGGAGAAGGGGCAGTCAGAGCTGCCTTCGTAAAACTGTAAACAGTGAAGTTGGGACAGAGTTGAAAGGAAATTGCCTGGCAGCTGCTTGGAGTTTCCCCACGATGTGCTTGCCCTAGTGAGAGACGAGAGCCCTTTACTGGAAACGTGAAGTCCCCCCACCCCCGGGGAACTGCACCCTGTGGCAGAAGCTGGCCATTCGCTGGCAGGTTCCCCTCCGGGTTACGGTCAGGCTGGTGGGGGAAAGGTGGAGAGAAGAAATCTCGTCACTGCTGATTAAGGCTTTCGCACGGGGACACAATGCACTCCAGTGTCCCGGCCCTCGCGGCTCCTCCTCCTGCCAGGCGAAAGGTGACTGCCCCTTCCATAGGCCGCCTCTCTGTTCAGGTACTTATTAAATTGGCCCAGTCTGCTGGCAAGGAGAGAACTTCCCATTGATTTTTACAAACTGTGAAACCTTAAGCCTGTATCAGGTGATGAGAGAGAGGAGGAGATCAGGGGGTTTCAGCACTTGCAAATCTCTTCATTTCATCACTTTAAAAAGGAATTTTTATCTCCAACCATATTGAAGATAAATGATCTATTAAAAACAATAAAAGACAGTTCGAAGCAGAGAGACCCAGGTATTCAGTTTTTTTAATGGACTTCTGGTTTGGGAATGATTTTCTGAACAATGCTTCAGCAATGGTTTTTCATAAGATACAATATTTGATTTTTCCACAAGATATCAAGAACAGATGCATCTAAGTAAACAGATACATGTAAGTACAGACTCTTGAAGAAGGCAGTGCTCATTTTGTCCATGTAGGCCTTACAAATGATTTATTTTTGTAGCCCTTAAGCATCATAATAATAATAATAATAATAGAACATATGTGTCCATTTTATTGCCATATTTCCAAAGTTCATACAACTCAGCAAGCAACGAGCATTTTTGTTTCAAGCTGGGCCTTAGACCATATACTTTATTAAAAAGAGAATTCCACAAAACCCAGACCTGGTAAAACTGTGTACAAAGGGCCAGGGAGCTGCTCTATTACAATAGTTGCGCATATCATGCATAAAGGTTCAGAACTGGCCCCATTCTTACTTATCTTACCAGCAGGCCTGTGACATCCCAAGCCAAAGCTCTATAATCATTCCATTATAAACCACGCATTTCCCAGTTGTAAATGGTCACGGTAAAAAACGTATTTGTAGCCTAAGTTTGGTGTGGAGGGTCTCAGGCGGGACATTTTTTCCCCTCTGTAACATTTTGAAATTAGGCAATTTTGTCAATTGTTTGGGTTTGGAAAAAGTAGGGGTAGAAGACGGTATTATAAATTTATTTTCCAGGTTTTACTGCTTAGAAGGGGTCTGTTTTTTAAGAGTGATCTTCAATCATTTGAGAAAGAACTTGAACCTATGCATTAAAGGTTAAGGGGAATTTATGAAGAAGTTCAGCAGAAATGGGAGAGAGCTCAAAGTCTTTCCTGACAGTTACATGTGGTATATAGGCTATATATTGTGGGTAAAACATAGCTGAAGTTCCAGAAGTCAGTTTGGGAATATAAGGGCAATGTGAGTGAAAAGTTATGATGAGATAAATACTTCAGTGTGATACATTTATACTACATATGATGCTCCCAAGAATCCAGTTCTGTATCATCTTGTATAAGTCATCTTCTTAGTTTGTCACTGAAACCTGGGATGCAGGATGTGGTAACAAACAGCCAGGCAATGCAATAAGTTATGGGGGGAAATTAATTTTGTTGTCATTTGTGATGCAGTCAGCCAAAGCTGGCACTCTGTAGTCCAAGGACCTCCCTGCATCTAAGGGTCTTGTGCATCACTTCTGGAAATGGCTCTCAGAATGGGATCAGAGTAAAGACACACAGGTCCAAAGATTTTACAGCTGGATGTAGTGATCCTGGAAATATTTTGGAATGTGACTCTTTTTCCCACTTTCGATTTTATTTTTGTCATAGAGACGCAGGTATTAGACACACCGAGAGCAGGACACAGTGAAACCCTAGATTTAAAAAGGCAAAAATAGAGGTGTAGGAGATGGGGACAAAAGAAAAGGTAGGGAGGAGAAAATTGCCAGGACACTACACAATAGATTGACTGCATTAAGAATGCAACTAGTGAAACTCTAGGAAAGATCTGCTGCCAAAGGCCAGTCAGTCAAAGAAGAGTCCCTAGAGTCATGTCTCCATCTCTGTCTGTACTCTGTGCACAACTATCTATCTACCTGTGGGACTTTGTCTGCAATACAGCTTGAGTTTCTGAGACCTAGGCTGGCAGTAGGCTGGGATTTCTCCCTTCCTCATGTGCTGGGAAGAGCAACTTCTCTCTGCCTCACAGAATTAGGATGAAAGCTGGGAAGGGGCACTGAGAAGGCAGAGGCAGCCATCCTTCTGCAACCTGGGGTGCATCTAAGGTACACAAAGCCTTGCAGTGTTGGAAAACACTGAACCCATGCTGGATTAACTGCTCTGTCAGCTCCAGAAGCATGCTACAGTTTCTCAGCAGAATGGGTGGCAGCATGCTCCACCACCACCACAGTTGTCGCTGCCACTTAGTGGGGCTGCCCTAAGGCCCTGCCACAGAATGACTGCACACTGAGTGTTCATCGAGACGGGACCTCTGGCACAGGCCATGTGAAATGCTATTTCACTGTGCATTACACGGGCACGGTCACGCAGCTCATGGGTATCACTTAACACTGCACATCATTCAGCACACCCACAGCATGATGCTGTTAGATCTCTCCAACATGTTCAAAGTATCCAAGAGAATGCTCACTGAAGTCTGCCCTTCAGCTAGGGCCCAGGGTCAGGCCCCCTGAGCTCATGCTTGGTGTTCAGTATCATCATTCTGCTCAGAACATGACCTTTTAGTGGTGACATGCTTCCTAGGGTGACTCCTAGTTCTACCTCCATGGTGGTGCATGGTGTTGGTGAGACCTATGTTGAAGTGGATGAATGGAACACAGGTTGAGGGAGAAAGAATGTGTGGACCTGAGGGGGGGTCACACCCACCTCTCTGTCAATGCCACCATACTGCCACCATCTCTTCGCTGCCTGAAGAGAGTAAAGAAGACCGGAGAAAGAATGAGAAGATGGAGACAGTTGCAATTCTTCATTTATCCTTAGTTTGATGTTCCCAAGAGCAAGACCAGTAGTGACTGTTCTGCCAAGAACAGGAGAACAAGCTTAGCTAGTGAGAGTCAAATAAAAATTGGTGTTGTTAACAGTTGGGCTTGATGACCTTACAGGGCTTTTTCAAACTACATGATTCTATGAAAATGTGGCAGATTCTGTATGCAATTTCTCTAAAGGCTCTTAACTAAAGTAGTGACTGTACTTATTCTTTGTCAGCTGGCCTGGTGCATGCTGTGGCCTCTCAAAAGCCTCAGTTTTTGTGGTTCAAGCATCCCAGAACAAAGCAGATCTATGTTCCTGGTCCAGCATGGGGATACTGTGCCTGGCCCCGCAGCCATAATTGCCTTGAGCAGCTGAAACACTGCCTTGGGGCACATCATCTGGCTCTCTTGAATCTCCTTTTCTCTTTCACGTGCTATTCCCATCACCCTGGCTTGTAAGAACTCCATGGTGTCTCCTTTTAGCAGTGTGAGTGAAGCAGCTCTTCTACTGTCCTCCTGGTGTCAGGCTCACAGATACTGAAACAAATGACAGGAGGAAAATCAGGGGCTGCATTTCAGTATTGTGTAAATTGCAATGTTGTGCCATCCCATGGAATGAAATATGCTGTGGGGAAAAAAAAAGGAAACACGATTTAGTTTTCCATGTGCTTTAGTAGTACTCAGCATCCGCTAGCGATATTTAATTTAACTTCTGAAAGTGTGAGTTTAGGTACTATCAAATGGACGGTTCTGATCCTGGAAACCTCTTAAATGCATAGCCCTGACATACATTAATTGCTTTCATTTAAGTAAGAAGATTATTCCTCTATCATCAGGTAATTGATTTAAAAGTGTTTCACCGTATGCTTACAATTCATATGGATTGGTGTGACCAAGAATTTAATCATTTAATAGATTTAGTAATTTAATAAAATCTGATGGTCATTGCATTACACTAACACCTGATGACATATGTTGCCCTGAGTTTTGCAGTCCTCAGTGTTTTCTCTTTCTGTAACATTTTCTCATACTGCTTCTGTAAACATGGCCATGGTTTCTTAGCAACTATCTATGCTTTTCCTAAACTGTATGCGTGTTTATAATTCCAGTATACTGGGTGGAGAAATATGATTGATTGATGATTTGACCAGTGGAATTAGGAGGTGGTCATTTCTACCTCCAATCCACGGTGATTTGTAAAAACATATAAATAAAGGCAGAGGGTTCTGCCTCTCTCTCTTTCTGCTCCCTCCGTCTGCTGTTTGGTGTGGTCCTTTATTTGGCTCTCCTTGGGGCTCCTCGGCCTAGTTGGCTGGCCTGACCGTGCTACAGACATTTATGCAGTTCTTTCTTGAGGAGCAGCTGCACAACTCAGTTTGTGTGCAGGAATAACATTTCAGGGATTTTAGCTTCCATTTTTTTCACCAAAGGCTTTGAAAAGGATTATCATGTGCAAAAGGTAGACCACTGAGCTGTGCATGCACATGCAAGAGCAAATATTCACAATGCATACTTTTTTACTGAATATATCACTATCCTTGTGGCACTGTACACACACCGGTTTTCTGTGTTTTATGGACTTTTTTGTGAAGCTGTCTGTTCATCATCAGCCTGCTCTGGTGTTTTTTGCTGTTATTGTCTACCTGGTAGATGCTGGTGAAGATAGTCCCTGAGAAAATAATAAACTTTTAGACCAGTTGTGGAGACAAAAAACCTGCCAAGTATCCAAAGTACCTTTTGAAAACCAAATTCTAAAAAAAGTTTTTTGCATTTTCATCTTATTGAGGTGACCAGCAGGGTAATGCAATAAAATATACTGCATTTAGCCTTGTTGTTGTAAACCAACTTCTATTGAAATGCAAGAATGTTTGAGAAGTCTTTCATTTGACTTTGCATGTATCTTGGGGTCATTTGCAGTGATAAACAATCTTAGAGGTGGTCTTTAGCAATAGATTTTTAAAGTGACAAAGTAAAAATGCTCTGTAAATATATTACCACTGGAAAATGCCTTTCTGACCAAAAGAGTTTATTGTTTTTTCTAGTCTGAGTTCTCATTTATGGTTGATGACATTCACACCTTTAAAAGCAGTTATGTCAGGTTGTCAGTCAATGATAATAGTTAAGGATACTTGTGCTGGAAATGCCTTTGACCTATATTCAGTTTGCAAATAATTTTTATGGTTTCAGAGAAACATTGTTACGGCTCTAAAGGATGCACAAGCATGGATATCAGCTCCTTACACTTTTGCTTAATATAGTGTTATTTCTTCTTTTAGTATGTATGTAACGGTGACATCATTTTAAGTTTATAGCAGATTTGCTCATGACTACGAATCTTTCTCTCTATATTCTACATTTATTTCTCCAGTGACACTTCAACTATTCGTATATTTGTTAGGTCCCAAAGCAGCATATTTCATACTTCTTGCCCTGGAGTTGCCAAGCTCTTCAGTGCCTCATAGCAGCTGATGGAGTGCGTTATAATATTGAGGGAAACTGTAGAAACACAGCTTCATTCAGTAAAGTGTACATCCTACTTGGATGTAAAGATGCCTTCCCCTTCCCCTTCCCCTTCCCCATCATTGCCATCTTCCCTTAAAGATTATTATAAACAACTCTTATTACTTTGTATAATTCCTATTTTTAAATCAGCCATCTTCTGTTCTCTCCCCCCTCCCCAAATACCACAAATATGTTACTCAGCCTTTGAGACAATAGCTGTAATTTGGCTATAATTAGAATCTGATCAGAGCAGGGAGAATGGACGAATAAAAAAAAAAATCATCAGATTCCAGAAATGTGATACCATAGGCCACTTGCTTTGCTAATGAAAGCTGACTTCTATGAGTTAGATGAACATAATTTTAATCAAAAGAAAAAAATATCTAATAATATCCGCTGTTACAGAGCCTAAAAAGAAAAAAGAACTGAGGTCTGTGAGTAAAAAAAAAATCTTCAAAGGTGTATAAAGTATTTTGATTTAATCCTGCTAACATCTGCCTGTTTTGAACCCGAAAACAGCCTAATGTTTATCTAATAGTCTTAGTACGTTTTGTAATTAAACTAATTAAGGAAAACATCTTACAGCTTTTCCCTGGAAAGGACTTCCCTCCCTTCTCACTCTCATAACAGAAACTGAAAATAATCTTTTTTGTTTGCAGGGCAGATAAAATGACTTCCCTCCTATATGCGTATTCTCCAGCAAAACCCTTTTAATATTGGAGACTCAAGAAGCAATTGAGTCCTATCCAGAGGAGGCAGAAATTGCTCTCCCCTGAAACCTTTTTCTACAGAAGGAAAGTTTTTGATCTCAGGAGCTCTGCTTCCCCCCACTCTCAGCTTCCAAAGTCCATAAAAATGCTTCTAAGCAAAATTAGCTTCCAAGTCCATAAAATTGCAATATATCATTTAAATAATGACTTTTATAGCATCCTTTTTTTAGTACTGGAAAGGGGAAACCCATGAAATGGTGTGAAGACATTCTAGGCTTTGAAGATGGTTAAAGATATGATGGCATTTTCAGCACACCTTCTCATTGCCATGAAATGAAAAGTGCTTAGTTGTTTAGCAGGCTGATCCAACGGAGTGAACTACAATTAAAGTCAGTGGCAGTTTTG
Source organism: Pomatostomus ruficeps (assembly GCA_013400735.1). Lineage (NCBI taxonomy): Eukaryota > Metazoa > Chordata > Aves > Passeriformes > Timaliidae > Pomatostomus > Pomatostomus ruficeps. Next base: position 15,877 of record VYZT01014077.1, on the reverse strand, counting down.
CCAGAGTAAGAACTGCATGAATAGCCATCCAGGGACTTCTTAACTACTTTCTCAGAATGGGAAAGAAATCTCTATTTTTTTTTCCTCCTAGTGCTCCATGTACTTTTCTTCTTTCTTACAGCTACTCCTGCTTAGATTCCAAGTTCTGCTATTGAATAGTTTATATCACCTTTAGATATCTAAATAAAACAAAATTTGCAAAGAGCATGGGCTTTTTGGTCTAAAGGTTGCATCTATTTTCACCTTTGAATAGTGCTGAGCTGTTTAAATTCTGTCTCTGCTTCATGAACAAGAAAGTCCAGAATTACTTTGTGTGAGAAATGTGGCATACTGAAATAGCACATTTTGTGTTAACACCTAGGCAATATTGGTATTAAATGCTACTGATATGAATCATGTATCTAGCTCTCGCTCACATGTGCTGTGAACAACCAGGAGAGTGTGAATTCTAAAAACACTCATTTGTCTGAGACATCTGCAGGGGACACATAAGATGGTGTTAGGGAACTCTGCAAGAGTCTGCTCCCACTGGAGTCTGCTCCCACTCTGACAAAATTTCTGTTGCCTTCATGGGATAAACACATATAATCTATTAAGTGTGGGCCCATGCCTGTTCTTGAGAAGCAGGATTCCCTTGCTCACTTGGGAAGCCCATAGGCTGCAAGTCAGGAATTGTGTCATGTCTTTGCTCTCTGTAAGACCTGCTCTACTGAGTAGTGAAGACATAGAGGGACCCAGTATTCACCCATTCTGACTTTGAAGGGATGGGGGTAAGACCCCTAATGAATATCAATGTCTATTCAATGAATAAATAGTTTTTTCCCCCCAGAAAACAAATATATTATATTAAGGCATGCAAAGGACAGTACTTTTTGAAAACAAGTGTGAAAATTGTCAATTGCTATTTCCAAGATTTTTTCAATAATAACCCCAGAGTTTAATGCTGTATCCCCACACACAGTCTGTTTCCTTCCAAAAACATATGGTCATGATCATGATTTCACATCAGAGTGTTTGACATGCAGTTGTTTTATACATTGTGCAAGCAAATGGAAATTACACTGTTAACTTTATTACACTTTACAATTTCCATGACCAGATCAGGTACAAGGGGTGCTGAGAATTGCTTGTCAACTTCAGCTGATCTCTTCAGTGTCAGGAGAAGTAAATCAGGTTCAAAATGCTTTTGTGTAAATATAATACAAACCAACAAAAAGACCAACAAACCCCTCTCTCTAGCAATGATTTCACATATTGTTTCAGCCAGAGAAACCAGCTACAGGGAGGAATTGAATTTCCAAAGGCTGTCAAATATCTGTGCCCAGTAGAGATATTTTAACTTGTTAGGAGGAGACTTTTCACTTGGCCTAAGCAAAACAGGTATTCAAACCAACGTGAAAAAAAGATGGGACGTTGTGTCTATCACTACTCTGGCAATTAGCAGTATTTTGTGCATGCATCTCTCATCTTCACTAATGATACTATCTATTGGTAGTGTTAATGCTTTTTAAGTGAAGCCTATGAACAGCAAATGTCAGCTCGGCTGGGAGTTCAGAGTGAAGGTGTGATTTTACTGATCAAGTTCGTTGGATAGTGACATATAAAAGTTTGATGTTTCTCCTTGTGTTCCTGGAGTCCTCTCTGCCTTCTTGGCTGTTAATTACATCTCCTGGTTTCTAGTCTTCTTTTATTCTCCCCTTGTGTTTCTAATGTTGTCAAACTGATCAGCCACTAAATTACATTGCATTCAGGTAACAAGATATTTGTTATTGATTTGCTCTGAAGGCTTTCTTTGACAGACAGACTGGCAGAATCCTTCATCCAGGTTAGAGAATAATCTATTTGAAGGATTCTTCCAGATGTCACTACTATAGCAACAGCTTCTATAGTGTTAATGCTGATATTAAATAGGGTTCAGCCCTGCATTACCATCTAGCCATATGGCTCTGTTTTTTTAAACTTGAAAATGAGTTTGCTGCTTCTTCCATTGGGAGAGCCGCCTGTCTGTACCTTCTCATTATTTCCACTACTGACTTCTTTATCACTTGCAAAACCAGATTGTAAACCTCTCAGAAGGCCACTAAAAATGGACCCAAATTCTTTTTTTTCATCTGTAGACCTGATGAATTCTCCTCATAAAATTATGGAAATCTGTGAGATTGTATATTTATCTTCTTCTTTGACTTGGTATTTCAGACATTTTCTGTTTGCTGCCAGTTGCTTTCTTTCCTAGGTAGGCTGAGTTGTGTCCATTTAACTTCCTCACGTTTCTTATTCACAGGAGTCCCAACCCAACTTCCTTTGTCTTCTGATTTCCAGAAGTTCCCTAAATTTCCAGGATATCTGCTATTCCTGGAGCCCCAGGTCTCCTCGACCTGCTGGTAGAGATCTTCTGGGTAGATCATTTCCCCACCAGACATGGCCATCTTTAGTCTTTTTTCCTCCTTTTGTTTGAAGTAGGAGGGCCTTCATTTAGCCAGCCTGTGCATGCTGTGACCCCATTTCATTTATTTCAAGTAGACTCACTAAATGCACCACAGCATCAGCCCTGAAGATCACCAAGGCCTCCTCTCTAGTCAGACCCCAACTCATGAAGTGAGGAAGCCCCACCAAACATGATGGGAGCAGCAGAGTTGGTTCAGATGCTGGTATGGAGGGCTGTGAGGGGAGCAATGGCCAAGGAGCAGGGGAAGGTAGTGTGAGGGAGCAGGACAAGGCATAAGATGGGTGGGAGGACCCTGTGTGAGGATGGGCAAGCAGCCTGGTGTGGATGAGGAAATGCAATTTCTCAGCTCCTGGGACATGGACATGAATCCAATGGTAGGAGTCACCGGAGATCATGCTGCAGGATGCATGGAAGGCTTTTTGTTCCCATAAAACATTGCCCAATTAGTGAGGTACTGTATGGATAGAGTTAGAAGGGACAGGAAGGATGGTCTTGTAATTATGGGATTCAGTGGCATATCAGGAAATCTGGGTTTAATAACCAACCATGACACAGATTTCCTGTGTGACCTTCTCCGGATCACTTACTCATCCTGTGACTCAAGTCCCAGTTTGTAATATGGGGCAACAATGCTTCTTTTCTCACACCTTTTATCTGTCTTGTCCATTTGGGCAGCTCTTCCATGGGTAAGGAGTTTCCTCCGGCTACACATAGCTACACATATGCCTTTCCCCAAGGAGGTCACTTCTAGTTTGGTTCCCTTCTTATAAATGATAGTACTTTGCTATTGCTTCTGTTCATACAAATTGTCATGGATCTGGCAAGAATAATCTTAGAATCATAGAGTCACAGTCACAGGATCATAGAATCATAGAATGGTTTGGGTTGGAAGGTACCTTAAAGATCACCTAGTTCCAACCCCCTTCCATGCGCAGGGACTTGTTTCACTAGACCAGACTGCTCAGAGCCCCATCCAACCCGGCCTTGAACACTTCCAGGAATGGGGCATCCACAACTTCTCTGGGCAACCTCTTCCAGTACCTCACCACCCCCGCAGTCAAAAATTTCTTCCTGATACTTAATCTGCACCTACTCTCTTCCAGTTTAAAGTCATTCCCCCTTGTCCTCTCACTACATGCGATTGTAAATATTCTCTCTCCATCCTTCTAGGCTTCTTTCAGGTATTGGAAGGCTGCAATCAGGGCACCCCAAAGCCTTATTTTCTCTTTCCCTGCATAGCTATTTTGATAATATACTCCATGGCCATTTAGCTTTGAAGAGCTCCTTTTCATCTGAAATAACTGTATTTTTCTCAGAAGAGAAATTCAAGTGCAGTAATAAGAGAGGGGATCCCATTGATATATCACTAAGTAAAAGCTGACATGCAGATATAATGAAAACATGAGGCAGTTTAATAATGAAAAATGTATTGTCCTGAGCTAATGGCTGAAAAATGTTTAGTGAAGTATTACACTGAAGTAAAAAACCACAAGAAAGACATTCAGATAGATTAAACATTGGGAATTCATTTGTATGTCCAGACATCTATGGTCTGTATTGTACTTTTATGGTCTGACAGGATGCAAAGGAATCATTTTTCTAAAGACTTATTATCCTTCTGGTAGGACTTCTGTAGCCTTCGTCGAGCACTATGGATCTGACTTTGAAACTCCAATGTATCCCCAGAGTCCTTTGCTGCCATACCCACTGAGACATGCACAGTGGGCCAAGAGTCCAAGGCTGCCTGAGGGAGAACGGAAATGCTGACTATACCCATGGGGAGAACTGAATACCAGTGAAAGGCTCTGTGAGACCAAACTTAATTGATTTGTGGGTGAATCCCTGCACAAAGTAGGGCAGGGCAGTGGGACTGGCCAAGAGGGACCTGGACTAGAGTACTGAAAATTCATTGAATACATGTCCCATAGAGACATCAAACATTGTCTGTTTACTGAAAATCTTGGTTCATCCTCTTTAACCTTCCTGCAGGCATTGTACATTCACTTACTCTATCTTTGTGACTTTTTAAGAGACTCCAGAGAAGGAGTTCTACTTAGCCTCAGCCCTTTTTATCCTCTGGGAACAGACAGGGAAGGGGAACTCTCAGCCCTCTCAGTGGTTGTTTCAGACTCCTATGTGTCTTGCTAGGGCACGGGGATGCCTCCATCAAGCAGGAAGCAGTCTTGGCTGGTTTCATGTGCTCTGAAGACTGAGCATTACACTTCACTGCAGGCTTTCACAAAATGTTCTATCTGAATGCTTTGCTTCTTTTTTCCCTGCTCCTGACCAGCCTCATTTTGCCAACTCTCCACAGTGCGGGGGTGTATAAACTGCTGTCTCACCTGAAGCTGAAGTGTTTCTGCTTGGTGCCATCTTTGAGGACAACTCTTCTGCCCTGTCCTTGATCTCATTTATCTTGCTGTTTCTCTTTCCACTTCTGTCATATCCTAGAGATTTTTTTTTCCTTTCCCATCACCAATGACTTAATTTTTTTTTTTTAAGTTTTGCCCAGCAGTATGAAGTGTTGGTTGGATTACAAGGAGGGTAGTGCTTTCACAGTATTGGACAGGGTCCAGTGAAGGGTAGGAACCAATGGGACCAGCTCTGGAGAGCTGTGATCAGCTTTTATGGGTAAGAGGAGACCTGAGGTCCAAGGGCCTGTTAGTGAGCCTTTTGTCTCAGCCTTGTGTCCAAGATCCTGGGCTGGCATGACTCTAGATCTCAGGAGGCCAGGCTCATTTGCTGATTATGGTTTAGAACCATTCCTTCCCTGCACTGAACACTTCTTTGCATGTTAGCATTATGAACTATTAACTGGTAAACTATCTCTAACAAAGTCACTGCCTGCCACTTAGGCACATCTGTTGCATCTTAACCCACCTGAGTGTCCCAGTCATAGCCTTTCCACAGCTGGAGCCAGCTTCTTCATGCTTTTATTGTCTGACTTTGTGGTCTGGGATTAACTCTTGTCATGCCTTCACATTTTAAAACAGTGGTGTCTTTACAGCAGTCACAATCTCTAATGCTTTCAAAATGTGCCCACCAAATTTTTATTTGAGGAGCACAGTGAGCAATGAAGATGTTTCACATTACCAAATTACTGGGAGCTTTGTAAACAATTTTCTGTACAATTTTCTGCTCTGTTTTCTACTGTAGTTTCCCATTGTCTCTTTTCTTTTAAAAATTTGCAAGGTTTATTTTAAGAAAACAGCTCCCAGAGCATAAAAATCAACATAAAGTCTTTTAAGAGCTAGTTTACATTGACCAGCTGTCACAGAAACAGAGAAATGTGTGGGATAGTGGTCGACAACGTGTACAGAGGAAGGTAGGCATTTTAGAGTTGTTAAATCCCATTGCTAAGCCCAGGGCTTAACAGGCTTCACATTTTTTTGCTCCAGGGTATCATGGTACAGTGAAAGCAAGCTGATGGGCTCCATTAGCATGAATGATAGCTTCCTTCTACATACAAGTCAATTTACAGGTAAAGTTTTTTTTTTCAAACTGTCAAGAGATAAAGAAAGCCTTTCTGAAAGTGTCCCAGAGCTGATCTTAGAGCAAGGGAGGGTGTCAGTTCAGTCAAAGCAAATGTTTGCTGACGTTGTTCAGCTATTTTGGAAACTGTTAACCATTGTTTTCAGCCTGACAAAATTAATAAGTGGAATCTCCGAATCTGAACATCAATCTCTGTCATAACCAGCTTCACTTCTTTAAACTTCAGGAGTGTTTTTGTTAAATTCTTATTTGAATTTAGTTAATAAAGGAAGTTGAGTCTTTCACAAACCTCTACTCACACAACAAATGCTGCATGCATTTTCAGAAACTAGGTTTTTTTAAAGATATGGGTGCTTTTATAAGTTCTCCTTGCAGACTTGTGCTTGCTTCCTTTGTCATTTGGTTCAGTTGGGTCTTCTGCCAATGAATGAAGTGGGACAGATGGGAGGACTTTCAAAAAAATGGACTGTAAAAGAAAGCAGTGTGTGTGTTACACTATGGAAATCTAAAGAAGATGCTATTAGGGCCAGGTGTAGAATACTTGAAGGATTAGATCCCAAAACATCATGGGTATTACATGAAGCATATTCTAGCTGTTAGGCAATACTTGATGTCACTGTTTGCACTTTTAAGAAGAAATTTCACTTGAATGTTCTAATGCATCAGAAGAGTTAAAACACACCTAAATTACTACCTAGAAAGGCCACATGTGAAAATTCTTAAGGGGCAACACTGCTGTAAATATTTATGCTGGAGTTAGGCACCTGCATATAGTATGTCCACAGTTCTTTAACAAGCTGTGATTAGATTAGGTATTATGGAAGTAGCAAAAATGTAAATAAGATAAATTGTCCTATGACTGATCCAGAGAGTGCGTGGAAGCTCAGTGGTGAATTTTCAGCTCTTCCCAAGACAGAGAAGAAAAAAAAAGGTGGTCTGGTCAGAACAGACCATCAGTTTGTGGCTGATCTCTGCTTGTTTTCCCTCAAAAACTTTCAGGGTCCTGGTGGTAGCTTTGTGTTGTTCCTTTCATTGCGGCTCTGCATGGAGCAGTTGAGGGTATTGATTTAAGCAAGGAGAGTTAATAGGGCTCATGATACTATCACTCAGGCTGTCTGCATCCTTCTGTTTCCTGGGGCTTCACCCCCTAGGGCTTAATGTCATGAAGATTGCTGAAAATACTACAAGTAACAAGCGTGGCAGCACTTTGCAAAGACTGATGAGATTGCCTGGCAGCTTGTACAGATCAGAGTGAAACTCTGGCCCCATGAATTCAGTGTTAATATCCTGATAACTTCAAGAAGGTAAGATTTTTACTCTTCATATGTATCTCTCCGTTACAGCATGCCACTGCTGCTCCTTCATGCTCTTTCATTTTCCATTTCATTACTGAAAGGAAACCCAGCCCCGGTTCATAAGGTACCAGGAACTAGAAGTGTACAAGGAAATTGGCAGGAACTGACTTTGGTTTATGGGCAGACGGTCTGCATTTGTAATGAAGCTTTTTACAAGAACCTCCATGGCTTTATAAAAGTTCTGTTCTCTCTCCAAAGACATCATGGCTCTCCTCATTTATGGGCATGGTGCAGCATGCCTTATTCACCCAGTAATGTCTGCCATAGCTAGACATTACCTTTAATATTAATTTATTTAGGGGAGATAATACAACAAGCTTCACTGTGGCTTACTAAAGAAGGAGAATTCTGATGAGCAATGTTTCTGAAGAAAGTGTTTGCTTACATCTCTGATTTGCAAGTTGCTGGAGGCTAGGAGAGTGTTATAGTTGGGAAAGTGTACCAGGAAAACATTGCTGTATTTTTCCTTGTTTTGTACCCCTCCAAAGCTATCTGCTTTTGGCCCCTGCCCCTATGTTTGTTTTTCAGTATAGGTATGGAAAGCAGCCCATTCTTAACAGAAGCTAAAACAAAACAAAACACATTTAAAAAATTAAAAAAAACCCCAACCCCATGCACAGAGAGAAGAGAGGTGAAGAGAAGACTCTAGAGAAGAAAAAAACCTAAGTGATCACAAGTAGAAAAAATTATAAACAGAGATATAGAAGAGAGACTGTGGGTTGAAAACTGGGAAACAGAACAGAAGACACTTGGCAGGGCAACCCAGCTGCACTCACTCCTCCCTTGAGGCACCCAAGAAACTGCCGGATGGTGACCAGGGGTATCCTGCAAGGAGATGTGGCAGGGCCAGGCATTGGAAACAGGTCCTACAGTCCCTGACTGCCAAATCTCCCAGGGACACAGAATTAGCTCAGAGTGTATGATGGCCTGCTGATGCTCCTTGCCTTCCTCTGGTGAGGAGAGCTCTTAGCACCTTGTGTCTGAGTGGAATGGGTTGGTGAGGCAGGGGAGTGAGGACAAGAACTCATGAAAACATCATCAAGGTGTGTGCAAAGCAGTCTCTCTGGACATCAGGTTTTCTTGTGGAGCAGCATGTGAGAGGGCACCTGGCATGGCTCATAAACTGTCAAGCCAGTGGTAGATGGGAATGCTTTGAAAGGGCTGACACTGCCAGCAGCATAGACTGCTAAGGTACAAGACTCATAGCTCTAATCTGCTGCAGTCCTGTCTCTAAAGCAGTTTTGCATCACTCTGAGGCAGGGAATAGCTGTGCACCTTTGTTTCTAGAGCCTTTCGTGGCACCACTACATATCCCAGGAGAGCAGATTAGACCACTCTGTTTCCAAGTGTCCAAAATCCTCTGTTTCTGAACCATAGAGGGTCTAAGGAAAGGCAAAACCAGACAGAGGTGATCCAGGGATAGACTGGCTATCATGGCTGAAAGATGGACTCAGGGAGTGGCTTAGACCCTGAGCTACCTTTTCTGGTCCATACCATATGGATTCCGAGACACTGTATCTTGTATAAGAAACTTATTCTCAGCACCAGCTTCTTGGGGAAAAAAAATAAACACACTGTGCAGTAAGAAAGCTTATGTATCATTTCTGAGGCTAAAAGTGGCATTCATGGTATCAGAGGTCTCTATAACAGAATTTTGACAGAGTAATTTGTGAAATTTACTTAGCATTTTTGAAAACAAAGCCATGTCCTTTACAAAAAGAAATGCTGGTTCACCTGCACCTTCTGTCTGCCTGCTAAGGTTTAATTATCAGTTTTAGTGGGGCTTCTCTCTAGTCAAGAGTGGGACGAGGATGAAGACCACCTTCCTTAAATGCAAACTGGTGCAGCTGCTTGGATTTCTCTTGCAACTCCATGTTGTGGGAGAGGACCTTGCACTGCTCAGAGTGTCAGTCATTACAGGTGAGGCAGTGGAAGGTCTGCACTGACAGGAAGGAAGGTCACTCAAAAGATGGACAGTTAATACAAGCAGAAATCCTCTTTTTTGTGTTTTTCTGAAGATTTTACAGGTGTTATACACCATGAGCTGTCAATGTAATGGCAAGCCCCTGCTAGACTAAAAGCTGGAGATGGATCCACCTTCCTCCCTTCTCCACTCCTCTTTCTGTCCTCTGCTGCATTCATCTCTCTGCTTCCTCAGGCACTGGGTACCTGGGTCCTTGCAGTGTGATAAGAGTTAGAAAAGCTTAGATTCTCTGGCAGGTTTGTTGCTTCAGAGAGATCTCAGAGAACTATTTTGGGAGGAACTGAACTACAGCCCCCCTTGAAGGAGGGACTTTGCTGCTCTCACCACTCCCCACGCTGGGCTGACTGAGGAGCCTGACATCCCACGAGAGGAAAATCCTCTCGCTGAACCATATATATGTTGTTAGTGTATCTGCTGCCATTATCTCTCCATGCAGTGTTTTCCTCAAGGAAACATGACTGAATACCTCACAGCCTGTATTACCGGTGTCAGGAATTAGCAGAATGCACCCATTATATCTCTTTGGGGAATTTGTCTGTCCTCCATCTCTTGCACAGGCACTGTACTTGTACCTGGAGCCACATGGGTGGCCAATTCTTCACCCATTTCTCTCTGTCAGGTGAAGATACCTCACAGGGGTTCACTGTCTGTTCCCATTTCTAGCACATGGATGACCTGTTTTACCCAGTATCAACAATCCTACTCATCCTAACCTTAAATCCAAGGCAAGTCAGATTCAGCGTGGTGGGAAGACATGAGACCACTCACTTGGCTGTGTCTGTTCATCTGCATCCTGCTTACCTCCACGGAGCGATACGCATGTTATTTTTCTCAGGTTATTCAAATGAGATCATTATGGGAATATTCCCCTCCCCTACAAAGCTTCTCAGCAATTTAAATTTCAGTTGAAAAGGAAGTTATTAAAATGTGAAGATTAGAACTGACCTAATTCTTACAGGAAAATTTAAACAAAAGCTTGAAACTATGCCCAATGTGCACAATTGAGATTCAGTAACTAAATAGATGCTTGTGTGACATAAGGGTGTATGAGCCCTTGGACTAAGAAACAGAGCCATATCAGAATTTAAATCTGTCAACTTCTATAAATGTGACTTAAATGATAAAATCCAGTGTCTTCTTCAAGAAACTTTTGGAATAAAGTGAGATGGTGTAAAAATATTTGTTAAAGGCTCCTCAGACTTATCCTTTCTCTGAAGTATTTTCTTCTTTGAAATTTTTAAATATAACTTATGTTATTATTAAGGCTGATCTGCATGTACATTGAATGGAGAATGTACTCCAAATAAGTCTTTATTAAAAAAGCACTAAAAATACTGGTTTAAGTTCTCTTCATCTTCCTCAACCTCTCAGACAACTTTATGTGAGAAAATACCATTTACAGACTGCTGTGCCTTTGTGAATCTTTGCTTGGATCTTTGGCTTCAAATCAACAAAAAGAAAAAAACAAGAAAACAAAAAGCTCAGTCTGTCTGTCTGATTATCTAGGCACCTATCTGGGTTTTATAATCTTGTTAGTAGCTGAGTATGCTCTACATAAAATCAGCAGCAACAGCGCAGTATCTGCTGAATTCTCCCTCTTTGGACTCAAACTTAGAGTGGTTTTCATCTTCCCATGACTTCACCAGTAAATTTCCCTCTTTTTCTCTCTCATATTTTGAAGAGTAAAGGCAGATTAATGGAATATGGGAGGGTATTTGGTCCAAGTTATTTTTTCTAGTGAAAAGACATTTCTAAAAGGAGAGATGTTGCTACGTTTTCTGAAGAGACAACCTCTGGGCTCACTCAGCTGATGTCCAATGTCCTCTGGACACACATTGCACTGTGGGATCCGGTGGCTGGGACTTGCATTGTCTCCTCTTCCCCCAGTGCTGCTCAGGCTCTATCTGTCTCCTGGCATCCACGGGACTCCAGTCAGGCAATGTCACAAAACAAGACCTCAGTCAGAAAACTAGGAACTCACCATCTCATCTCACATATACTTAAGATGTTTCAGAAGTTTAAATGAATAATTAGAAGTAATATGCTATACCTGTAAATTTTGAGTTACTTAAATACCTTTCTCCCTCTTAAAAACCTCCTGAAACAATTTATATCTTATATTACTAACTTGGACTCTTTATTGAATAATAATGTTTCAGCTTGCATGAAGCTTTAAGTCATTTTTCAGTATGTCTGTAATCCAACATTGAGGTAAACAGGCTAAATTCTGTAGAAACAATTATGCTGGGGGAAAAAAAAGCAAACCTCTTGTCTTTGTTCTGGTTAATCAGAGTGATTAATCCCCCTTCTGAGTGGTCTTGATATGTGTTCAAAGTAAGTTTCCAGTAACACACTTCAAAATATTTCAGAAGGGAACATGGGAACATTAGGATTCTTCTATTCCTTACAGGTATTATCTCTAGCAAGAGAAACTAGTCCCTGTACAGAAGATTACAAGTCCCCTTTTTCTTTAATGAAGCCTTTTGCTATTATCCTTTTACCTCTGTGACAATAATTTTATCTTAGCTTGTTTAGCATGGAGTACTGTGATTCTCTTGTGGGTCACTTCCACCACCGTCTGGTAATTATTTTTTGTCTGTGCTTAGGCACAGACAGAAGATACCTACACAGCTCACATTTCTGCTCTCTTGCACACACTGCTGAGTGAAGCACAAACACAAATAACTTTCCAGATTTGGTTTGACAGGCCCAATCCAATAGAGGACACAGAACACAGTCGCCTGAAGATTAAATGGCACAACACCCGCTGATATCTGACTTCCCAGAGTCCCAAACCCTGTGTGAGGGCCTTGTGATGCCTGTTGAATCCTTGAGGAGAATTTGGCATTTGAGATTAGGTTTCACCTCCTGCAGATACCCTGCCCATAACTACCTGGAGTTAGCCAAAGGAATAGCTCATGCATTGTGGTTTCTGGTCCTCCAGCATCTAACTTGAAGTTGTCTGACTTCCCTTGTTCTGGATCTGTCACTGTGCAAGGTGTAAACCATTCTGTGATGACCCATGCACCTGGCCAAGAATGGCCTGTTTCTTTTGCAGCTCTGCAGGAGCATTGAGCTGTCTCACTTCAGCAATGTGGGTAGCTGTAAGGGCCCTCACCCCAAAGTCTTCCTAAAATACTTCTCCAACAGTGAGCATGAAGTAGTCCTGAGACCAGGATGAAGAAGCTAGAGTTCTTCCTTCCTGACTCTGCCATGTTGCCTCCTGTTTGGGAAGCCAACTTGGCTCACTTTGTGGGGTAGGCATGAAGTCCCTCAGCTTTCTGTATCAGGACAGGCATTGCACACAGGTCTGGAGCTAAAAACATCAAAACCTTTTGGCCAGTAAAGGCCTTCTGGGGTTTTGACGGCAGCTGAACAAGGGCTTCCAGTGTGGTGGGTTTGGGTGTGCTTACAGGAAGGGAAAGAGCTGATGTAAGAGCTCAGAGCCACTGCTGGGTAAGGTCTCACTCTGCCCCTCCACATGCCCACTGCTTCACATTCCACCTGTATGCTCCGTCAGCTTGTTTTGTGGCATTTGTCAGAGTCTCTAAGGATGTTGGCTCACAGCTGGGGAAACAGCAGGAATAGAGACTTCAGTCCTATCCCCGTCTCCTGATGCCCATTAAAGACCTTTTTGAAACTGGTTCAAGAATCCCCACAAAAAACCCCAAACCCATTGAAAATGGAATAGTGGTCCAACCCACACAGCACCCGAGGCATTTTATCTGGAATTATCCTTCCATCTAGCCCTTCTGGAGACCAGGGCTTAGGGAGGGCTGGTTGAGTCTCCACCAGTGCCTGGGTTTTGAGAGTCAAATTCCTGTTTGATAGTGATCAGTGTTGTTCTGCACAGTATCGTGAAACTTCCCCATCACAAATGGGTCGTAATGATCTGTGCTAGCTGAGATTTTGCCTTTTATTCCTTTCTCAGGTTACATGGAAAAATTAATTTTTTAATAACATCATAGTTCCTAGAATATAAGGGTGCATCCCACAGCTGGTAACCTCTGCTGTGGAAAGAAAAGGAGCAGGACAGTGTGCAAGTCAGGACTGGAGGGACCTGGCAGGGCTGTGGGGAGCTGGAACAACTTGCATGGCATCTGCAGGCGCACCACATATGTGGAGCAGCACTCAGAAAAAAACAAGGTTGTTAATATGCTATATGGAGAGATAATTTAAAAGCCTCCCCATAAAGAGAGAAGCATTATTCCCAGAGCAGTAAAAGGTATTCCCAATGGTGCTAGTTCTTGTTTCTCCCACAACATGCCTCGAGCTCAGGCACTGGAGAGGCAATTATGCATGCATGTGCCTTTTAGGTCTGCCCTGGTTCAGGGCCTCCCCCTCCACCACGCGTGTCTGAAGCCATGATTAGCCACCTACTTACACAGAGGTTAAAATCTGGCCTTTAACCTCTTTCCTTTTTAGTTAAGCTTCCTGTGAAATGGGTTTAACAAATATAAATGGCATGTTATTTAGAGCAATACTTTTAATGAGGTGACTAATAAGTGTAAACAGGTACTTAGCTGTTAGCATAGGTGTATCTGTTTAACCCAACTTATTTTTACCCAAGGATTTTTTCACTCCTACGGTATTGCCAGGTTGTCAAGCCCTCACTATCAAAGATTTCCCTGTTAGTAAGACGCCTGATGCTATAAGGGGAATTGAACATTTCAGGTCAGTGTGTCAGGACGTGAGAGAATTAACGCTACCACAAGGCTCCTTCAGCAGGCTCTTTTAACTGCAGGACATAATTGTTTAAAGAGTTTGCACTTGAAAACTGGAATGTAACAAGAAATTACAACAGGGATGAACTGTCTCACTCGCCTTTATATTCTGGTACTTATAATGTTACAGTGATTACAACACTGCGGTATTTTCACTTCCTTCTGTGAGGACTTCGGGCTTCCTGCTTTTTGGCTGTTGGTCCAGATACCACTAGAGATCCTCAGACTTCTTTTCCGAGGGTTCCTGGGAGATATGAGGCCCACAGCCTAAGACAAGCAGGCTCTACATGTGCTCTGCAGGCGTGCACTCTGCCTCATCTCCATTCTTAGGAATAAAATTTAGTGATAGGTAAAAGGATAAAATCCCCTGGATTAGAGACTGCAATTAAGAAACTATGCTCTTACACTGAAGGTGAAACAATAAACATAATACCAGAAATCAGGTTATTATTGCTACATTTCTCTCCAAATGAAAGTAGCTCTGTGGTCATTGCATGACAGATGTGATGACTGATTCTGAGAAGAACCAGGGTTTCTTAGTCCTTGCAATATTTAAGAATCAGGCTGGTAAAAGTATTTGAAACTATTGCTTCAGCATGTGACCTTGTCCAGAACAGGGTCACTGC